>JANUHK010000507.1:0-12301 GCA_026319125.1 Colletotrichum noveboracense | reverse complement strand
TTTAATTGCAAGGATAATGCGACTTTTATTTGAAGAAGAACTTATAGTTGTACGTAGAGGAAGGTTGTTGTGAAGGTGAAGAGTGTAGAATTAAGGAAAAGTGGGCGGCTCGCTATGATGGGCGACTCGCTATGCATATACGTTATATAATAGTTTCTAATAGTTTATTTTATAATATATCTCCTACTTTATATAGCCCCTTTAGTAAGCCTCACTAAAGGAGTAAGTTATATAATAATCTCTAAAGAGAGATTAGTTTTATTCATAAGAGGGAAATAATAAATTTATATTTAATTTTATATTTTTACTATTAGTAATAAATAAGAAGAATAAAAATACTAACTCCTAAAATATTAAAATTTAGCTTTATATCTCTTATAAATAAGAAAGAAACTCTTATATTTTAATAAAAAAGGACTTCTTAAATCTAATTCTCTCTTTTAAGAGAAATGAAAAAAAACTTAAAAGTATTATTAAAAAAGTGAGAAAAAACTACTATTAATATTCTCTTTATTACTAATATTAAACATAATAAATTATATATTAAGTTTATAAGAACTATTAATATAAATAGTAATAAACTCTTGAGTAAACTAATCTCTTAAGAGTTAATTCTTATAAATAAAGAAGTTCATTTTTACTATTAGTATAGATATAAGCGTATTTAGGGGCGTAGTATATACGCCTATATAGTATAAGGTTATAGATAGGCTTATATTATAATAAAAAGTGATAATCCTAAGTATTTATAAGTATTTAATTATATATATAATAATAAGGGAAGTGATGTATTATAATAATTCCTATTATTATAGTTATAAGTTATAATAAATAGAGTGTTTTATATGAAGTTTTATACCTTAAACTTTATTCGTTTATTTTATATAGAATATTAAAGTAAGTTAAGCGTTATTATTATTCTTATACTATTATTATCATTATAAAAGAATGTTATATGTTAATAATTACTACTTTAATAAGATTAAACTTTAATAACTTTATTACTATTTTAGCTACTTTAAGTTTATACTAATTAACCTAAAAAGTTTAGATTTACTCTTTATAGTAATAATAAATTTAACTATAAAATCTTTATAAATATTACACGTTTTAATTATAATAAGCTAATACTCTATATTATTAATAGTATTACTAGCTTTAATATAGCTTAGTTCTTTAAAGAACTATTAGCTTAATATACTTAAGATGCTCTATATACATACTAAATTAATATCTACTAAAGCCTTCTTAACTTTACTACTATAGATATTAGTATTAACTTTTATAGCTATAAATTTAAAAATACTACTTATACTTTAGTAATTATTATTAAAGAAGTTCTTATTAAAGCTTATCATAATATTAGTAAAGTTAAGTATTATTATACTACTTTATATTATACTTATAATATTATGTATATTAAAACCCTTTATATCCTTTATAAATAAGCTTTATAGATAACTATTAAGACTATTGATAATACTATTAGACCTAATAGTTTAGTTTTAACCTTATTTATCTTTAACGCTTACTTTTAAGTAACTAAAGATTTAGTACTATCTTTAAGTATTACTAAGCGTTAAAAAGCTATATAAAAGGCTACTAATAAACTTTATTATATATATAAAAAGTATTAAGTTTTTAATACTTTTACTTTCTATAATAGTTTAAATATGTTATTAATACTTACCTTTTTATTATAATTAGATATTCTTATATAATATAAGAATAAGAGATAAGCTAGGTTATATAAGCTTCTCTCTATTAATAGAGAGAATTATATATTTAACCTACTTCATAAGCTAAAAATGGTTTAATTAACCTATATGAAGCCTTTTTATAATAATTTAGATAAAGAATTATTAATATTAACTCTCTACTAAATAGCTTTAAAGTATTAGTAATACTAATAAAAGAAACTCAAAAGAATTATTAGTATTAACACTACTATTATTATACTAATATAGCTAGCTAGAAGAATACTTAAAATTACCTTTAGATAAGCTATACTAAAGCTTAAGTTTATAGTTATAATATAGCCCCCTTATAAAAGACTATGGCAAAATTCACCTTATATATAGGTATAATTCTAAAAAACTATATAAGTACTTTAACTTATACCCTTTACTAATTAAGGAAAATAGTATAAAAACTCTACATATTCCTAGTAGTAAGTAAACCCTTATATAAAGTTAAACGTATACTTTAACTAAATAGATTAGTAAAATAGTAATAGTTAAGGTTAGGATTTAGTTAAGTTAAGTCAAGTTAGTAGGCTGACTAGGACTAAGCTATTTAAGTCACCCTATTAACTAAGACTAGGCTAGTTAAGTTAAGTCAGCTAAATTAAGTGACTTAACTTGACTAGACTAGTTAACTAACTAGTTAGACTAGCTAGTCTAGCTAACTAGTTTAACTAACTAATAAATTAACCTTATATATTGATATGGTGATATTTATAGCTATTATATATAAAAACTATTAATTTATAGCTATTATATTTTGATATTAATAGTTAATATATATACTATATTTTATTTTTATTATAATTAATTAATTAGTTAATAAAATAATATTTTATTTAATTTATATATAACTTAACTAGTTACTAACTAGTCTATTACTAATTAACTAGGACTCAGCTAGTTAAGTTACCTTATTAACTAAAACTAGGCTAGTTAAGTTAAGTTAGTTAAATTAGGTGAGTTAAGTCTAACTAGACTAGTTAACTAACTAGTCTGACTAAATACTAGCTGACTAGTTTGCTAACCTTAGTAATAGTATTAGCTAGGGTAAGGATTTAGTTAAGTTAAGTTAAGTTAATAGGTTGATTAAGATTAGGCTAATTAAGTCACCCTATTAACTAAGACTAGGCTAATTAAGTCAACCTACTAACTAATACTAAGCTAGTTAAGTTAAGTTAACTAGCTAGTTAGACTAGTTAAGTTAAGTTAACTAGCTAGTTAGACTAGTTAACTAGTATGAATTAATATAAATAAATATTATATAATTATTATATAATTATTATTATAAATAGATATTATATAATTATTATTATAAATAAGTATTATATAATTATTATTATAAATAAGTATTATAATAATAGTTTTAATAGTTTATAAGTAATAAGTAAAATAGTATAAGTTAAATAGAATAAGTAATAACTAAATAAACTATATATATAAAAGTCTAACTAATTAATCTTCTTCTTCTTCTTCTTCTAAGTTATCTAAGAATATCTCTTCTAATTCCTTTAAATCTTTAATTTTCTAATATTTTAATAGGATTAACTCTGTTATAGTATAAGGGCTTAGTTTATTTCTATTTTTAGTAGCTATGTTATTAGTAATAAAAAACCCTCTCTATAAGAGCAGAAGTAGCTGCAATAGCTAAGTACGTTCTAGCTAAAATAGCTAATATAGGATATTTATAACTATTACTTTTCTAGTAAAGTAAAGGATTAATCTATAATAAATATTAGTAAATATTAATAAATATATATAGTATTAAATTATATATTAATATTAAAAATAACTTATATTCTATTCTGATAGCCCCTTAGCTAAATAACTAATATATTTAGCTTCTATAGTAGTATTACTACTAATATAAAAGTTATTATTAGAGTCTAAATTATAAAACGTATTAGAATCTAATATGTCTTTAGAGTCTAAAGAACTATCTTTTTCTATTTTAACCCTAAATTAATATATTAGTATATAACTAATAGATTAATATATAATAAAAATAATAAATATATACTTATAATTTATATTCTCTTTTTAATAAGTTAATTATATCCTTTTTAATAATAGGATAATAGTATAGAAGCTTATTGATTTCAAAATAGTAAACTTTAAATCTAGGATATAGTATTATGCTTGTAATATAAGGTTTATAAGTATTTAGATTAAAGAAATCTAGTTTTTAAGGGAAATACTTAGCTAATTTAGTTATTCCCTTTTTAATATTATTAATTAAAATATTATAATAAGTAGCTTATAAATTAATTTAGTTAGTTTATATAATTTAATAATAATACTTATAATAATAATTACTTACTATTTCTATTAATCTCTCTTTTAAAGTAATAAACTTAGAGATTAAATTATCTAGCTTTTTATATATAGTATATATATACAATAACCCTATATTAAGGTTAATATAAAGCTAGATTATAAATAAGTATTAAGCTTTAAAAACACTGAAAATATAGATTCTAAGTTTCTTAAAGCTTTATACTTAATATTAGTAATATAGAGTCCTTTAAACTCTAAATTATTAGTATTTCTATAAATATAATCTAAAATAGGTTTAAACTTTATAGTAATAGAAATTATTCTATATATAGAGTTCTACTTAATTTTATAATTTATTATTAATTAATATATATTTTAATAATTTAAGTATATATTATAATAATAACTTATTTATAAAGATAATCTTTTATTAAAATTAAAAAGTAAAATATTTTTATTTTTAGCTCTATTGATACTTTTTAATAAAAAGTATTTTATTTTGCCTATATATTTAACTAATATGGTTATATATTAAATTTATTTTATAAAGTCTATTTAATTTAGTTAGTAAGTTATATATATTAGTATTATATATAATATAATAAAATACTTACTACTTAATAAATTTTCTTCTAATTCTTTATTTTCTTCTATAGCTACATTATTATTAATTATACTAATACTACTATTAATATAATTTAATAGTTCCTCTTCTATAGTAGAACTAAATATAGAAGTCTATAATATATCTTATACTACTAAGTTAATTATATATATAATATATCTAATATTATTCTTAAAAAGCTTATTATAAGTTTCCTTATAATTAGCTTTAAAACACTAAATAAAACTAGTATTATTATATATATTATCTTTAGTAAAACTATATATAATTAGTGTATATATAAATAATTAGTAATATAATTAACTTACTTAAAGAAATTACTTATAATTAAGATAGGATAAATCCTTAAACTATCTATTACTTCTTAATAAAAATAAAGACTAACATAAGCTTTAATAAAATCTTTAAAAACTAAATATATAGTTAGTATAATACTATTAATAATGATAATAATATTTATAGTTATTACTAACCTATAAGTTTATATATAAGCTTAAAATCGCTATTAATATAGCTTATAATAATACCTAAAAAGGTATCTTAGGCTTTAGAAGTCTAAATATCTAAAACTAAAGAAAATCTTCCTAAAGTTTTTATATTTTTTATAATTTTAAACTTGATAAGGGATAGAAATCTACTATAAGTAAAATCTAATGAAACCTTCATTTTCTTTCAATTAATTATAAAAGTAAAGCTATTATAAGTAAGTATTATTAATATTAAATATAAATATTAACTATAAATATACTTACATATTATAATAGTTTGACAGCTATTTAAAAGAATTAGATTCTATAATATTAAATAATAAGTTATTTTCTACTCTAAAATCTAATACCTTTATATAAATATCTTCTTTTTTAAAATTAGAAATAGTATTACTATAAGGTCTTTTATTACTATTAGTAAAAGAAAACTCTCTAATAGGTAATATATCTATTTCTTTTTAAGTGTTAATATTAGTATATATATTATTACATTAAAAGGTATTATTATATATAAAATAATACTTACTTTTAGATTAAGTTAATTTAGACTTTTCGTTATAAGCTATAGTTAGATACTAGTTATACTACTAATAGGAATATTACTAATAGTACTAATAGAAGTAAGTCTAAAAAGTTAGGAAGAAATAATACAAAGTTCTATTTTAATATTCTTATAAAAGAATAAATGAATAGGTTTTTCTACGGATTTAAATAGTAGTTATAACTTATAGTATAATAGTGGTTATAGTATCTTATTATATAGAAAGAAAAAAAGAAAAGTAGTAAAAAAGGGGAATTAATAGTTTTTTAATACTTTTACTATCTTTCTAGAGGTAAAGTTAGAATTATTAATTATTAATTATTAAGCTAGAATTAGTAATTAGATTTAATAGAAAGCTTTAAAATTAGTACTTAAGTAGCTTAGTTAAAGTAATACTTATTAATAATCCTTAATTCTAGAAACTTCTACTTACTAATTAATATTAATAATCTATACTAGTAACTAATAATTATAATTAATAATCTAATTAGATTTCTAGTCTATATTATTAATCTAAAGTATTATTAATATATATTAGTAATAATAGTTTCTAGAAACTTCTGTGACGACAGGCTTATAAAGATGACTAACGCTCAATAGGTGCTAACCTAGATCAATTAATATTAAGTTGTAGAAGAAAAAAGTCAGAAGTGGGGGCGCGGGCGCGCGAGGGCTCTATGGGCGCGCCTAGCGCGCTTGTTATACGTCACATGCCTGGGCATATGACGCGCTGTAAGGCAGGCATAGCGCTAGCGCTGTGACACTTCTACTTCTTACTAATTAGAATTTCTAAATCTTTCTAATTACTAATTAAAATTAATAACCTATACTGTTTATTAATAATACTAGATACTTTATATTAATAATATAATTAGATTACTAATCTATATTATTAATTTAGAAGATTAATTATTAATCTTAAGAATATTCTAAGAACTAAAATCCTAAGATATATACCTTCTATTTTCCCTTATTTCTTATGTCCTAAATTACTTCCTAAATCACTATAACCTTTTTATCTAAGTAGTACTACTATGTTATTTATAACAATACCTTTTTATTATATATACTGTTTTATGTAAACTTCTTTATAAAGTAAGTTTTATATCTTTATATTTAAATACTTCTAATACTTAATAGTTAAAAAGATCTTTTTATTATTATTATTAATAAGAAAACAAAAGAGGAAAAAAATCCTTTTTTTAAGTAAGTCTTTATATAATTATACTTTTATTAACGTATACTAATATTAATATTCTAGATATATAGTTTCTTTTTTTTATATAGATTATAATATATAATTATAATACTATAAAGGTAACTATAAGCCTTTTATAGTTAATTAAAATAGAGTATCTATAAGTCTCTATTTAACTAACTATATATACTTAGTATATATAAAATACTTATACGCTATAAAGGTAACTATAAGTTGTTTATAGTTAATTAGTATAATATTAATTTTCTATAATATCTAAATACTAATTATACTTAATTAGTATAATATAAATTTTCTATTATTAATAAGTACTTAGTAAAACTAATTAATAATAGTTATAATTATTATCAATTACTTATTATTATTATTATTATTTTTATTATTATTAGTTATTATTTACTTATTAGTTATTATTATTATTAATTACCTATTATTAATACTAATTAATAATTATTATAATAAATATAATATTTTACTTTATTTTTATTAATTTAACTAGTTATAACTAGTTAACTAGCTAGTTAACTAGTCTTAGTCTAGTTAAGTTAATATAGTGATTAAGATTAGGCTAGTCAAGTTAAGTTAACTAAATTAGGTGACTTAAGTCTAACTAAACTAGTTGACTAATTAGTCTGACTAAATACTAAGTGACTAGTTTCCTAACCTTAGTACTAGCTATATAGCATAAAGCTAGTAGCGCTATATATAGTAAAGCTAATTATATTAGGGCTAAATAAGTTACTAAAGCTCTTATAGTTTAGCGATAGCTTTATCAAACCTTCTAGTAAGTTACTCTAAATACTACTATATAAGAGATAACTCCTTAACTAAAGAGGTTATTAGAAGAAGTTCTTATAGTTAGAAGTATGAAAACTCTACTACTACGTATAAGGCCTTATGCCTATCCCTCTCTATAGTAAAGCCTATAAAAATAAATCTCTATAGTAAAAGTAGTTAATATTAACTTTACTTTTAGCGTTAACTTTATATTAAAAGGTAATAATATTAATATTACTACTCTATTCTTTATTACTTATAAAGTCTTCTTAACTAATAAGGAATATGTTAACTTTAACTTAGCTATATAGCTCTATAACATAGAAAAAGTTAATATATTAGCTGCTCTTTTAAGTAATCTAATAAAGTTAAAGTTAAAAGACTTATTAATTAAAGTATCTAAAACGTAATTATATATAACTATATTAAATATATTAATATCTATATCTTCTAATTATAAATAGTCAATAAACTTAAAGGTAAAAATACTAATAAGCTTTATAAGAAGTCTTACTTTATTATGAAAATATATATTAATGATTGTAAAGAAGTAATCTTAATAAATTACTAATAATATAGTACATAAGTTAATACTTTATCCTTATTATTAGACTATAGCTACTACTTTTTAGTAAGATCCTCTAGTTATATAATATAATATAATATGATTATATATCTAATTAGTAACTAAGCTTAATAAGATAATCTTCATAAACTTATTTATTTAGATCTATAATTAATACTTAGAAGGGGTTATTATAAGAGTTATTAAGCTATTCTATAGTATTACTAAAGCTAGTACCTATTAGTAAGCTATATATAGCTATAACTATAGAGAAGTTTTCTAAATAGTTACTTTAAGCTATAATTCCTACTTTTTAGTCCTTTTAATAGTTAACTCTAATTTTATAGCTATTATCTAAAACTACTAAGTCCTAACTAAGTAACTCCTAAAGGAGAATCTAAGTAAAACTAAATATAACCAGCGCTATGAAGAAGATATAGGGCTAAGACTACTAATATTAGTGAAACTAGTAAAACTATACCTAATAATTCAATAAATAACCTTATAACTATTAATTACATATTAATATAACTAAAAAGAATAGAGTAACTATAACTTTATCTAATTAGAACAAAAAGTGCAATTATATAAACTACCTATTATAGTAGTTCCTATAATTAGCTAAAATAGATAAAAACTATATATTAGGTTAATTACTATAAGAACTATGTATTAACGAAATAATAACTCCCTAAAGCTAATAATATAGTTATTATTAACTAAAGTTAATATTAAGCTAAGATTTGAAACTAAAATAACGGAAACTAATAATCCGTAATAAATCTATAAACTATAACTATAATAATACTATAGATCTAGAATATCTGAATTGGATTAAATAAAGCCGTAATAGTTAACTTTATAGTAAGGTTTTTATAGTTAATTACCTATTATAGTAATTACTTAATTAAGTAATTACCTAATTAAGTAAAGGTTTGCGAGGAAAAAATATATTATATATATGATGGACTTTTCTACTTAGAATAGATTTTGAAGAAGTAAGCAATTTAATAGTTTTATCTATTTAACTACTACTACCTATTACTATTATTAATCATTATTACTTACTACCTACTATTACTATTATTAGTATTATTTCTCTTATATTAATAATAACTATTTATACTATTTATAAATAGTTATTATTAAATATAAGGAATTTTATTATAATAATTAAGAAAACAAAAAGTTTCCCTCTTTTATTATATTAAATACTACCCCTACTGTTAATAATATTACCTCTATTATATACGCTTTTATAATTACTAATTAGTAAAGAAATACTTATTAAATTTAAAAGTCTCATTAAGTATAGAGATATTATTTTGTATAATATACTTTTAACTATTTATCTATAAAAAAGTATATTTTATAAGGGATTAATATTCTTATATATCTCTTATAGTAAGTTATAGATATTATAAAGAACTTATTGTAAATTAGAAAAGAAAAAGAAAAGAGATAAGTATAAAGCTTTATATATAGTAGAGTTTTTATATTAATAACTATAAAACCCTCTTTTAATAACCTTTTTTATTAAGGAGCTATCTCTAATACAATAATATTTATAGAACTTTATTAAGAAGTTGAATAAAGCTATCATTAAATGATAAAAGCTTTAGTAACTTATTTAGCCTTAATATAATTAACCTTACTGTATATAATACTACTAGCTTTATACTACTAGCTTTATACTACTACTTTTATATTATATAGCTAGTATTATTATTATTCTATTAGTTTATTTAGTTAAAAATACATATCTAACTTTATAATATTTAGAGAGGTTTATTTACTAATAAGAATATATAAAGTTTCTATACTATTTTCTTAAATTAATAGAAGGTATAAGTTAAAGTTCTCATATAGTATTTTTAGAATTATACCTATTTATAAGGTAAATTTAACTATAGTTTTTTTATAAGGGGGCTGCGTTATAACTATAAACTTAATAACTTAATTAAAGTAGATATCTATTAATTAAAGTATAAAAAGTATAGGAAGTAATCTAAGTAGCTTATATAGACTACTACTTAGTTTTAATACTTTACCTATTCAAATATTCTATGTAAAGTAAACTTATAAACTTTAAAATATAATATTTTATATAAAAAGACTCTATTTATTATAACGTGGTTCATCAGTCAGCCGCGCATATCAGTCAGCCGCGCACTTTTTCCCACATACACAACAACATCTAGTATTTCTCAAACACAACGCATTAAATCAACTATTAGTTGTCGCTATCAGAATCTCCTGAGGGTTCAATATCTTTAGAACAGGTTCGCGCGTTATGCCCAGTCTCACCACACATACCACAGCGTCTCCGAGCTGGCTGGGCTCTCTTTGATGGACCCCCCTCGTCATCCTCTTGAGGCGCTGGACGTTTACCTTTTTGTTTCTCTTCCAGCAAATCCTGAGATTCATCTATACTAAGTGCCCCTCTAAGCTGCACATGCGACCTTTTGGCCCTCTAATGCTTAGCAAGTGCTATATTCGCATCCTCAAGGGTATGAAGCTGATCAGTTAAAATAGTGATTGAGTGCGCTATTGCCTGCGCACCCTTTGATAATTGCTTAACTGCAGTAATAATTAGTGTTAGTAAGCTTCCTTGATGAGCAGAGATATAACTTTTGATAAAGTTAGACTGTGAGATAGTTTGTTATAGGTTAGAGGGCGTTTATAACTACTAAGGTGGTGGTGTTGAAGGGTTAGCTATAGGAGGTGTAGGCGTCTGTAAATGCATATTAAGCTTTTTGATGATATAGTCTAGGTCCTATAGTGAAATTCCAGCGCCTTAGAAAGCAGACCTGATGTTTTCTGTATTAAAAACCTTATTATAGGCCTAGTGGAAGGTAATAAAGAACTTAGACTTAGTGATGTGATTTATGGAGGCTCTGATGAATAGGTTGATTTTATCACTATATGCGCGTTTTAAAGGTGAATAAAGGGTAATATCTAATAGCTGTAGTAGATATAATGAACATGTAGGCATACTAATAGTTATAATATTATTCTGCTTGCAGTAATTATTAAATTTAGCTGATAAATAGCTCTTATAGCTGTTAATAATAAGCATCTAATAGACGCCCTTCGTTTAGTTCTTAGTGTGTTTATTAAAGTGTTTAATCTAGTTAAGACCTATCTAATTATCTGTCTATCTATTAGTAGTAGGTTTAATCACTTAGTTGCCTAGAAAACCTAATTCTGTGGTCTAACTAGTAAGGTGATATATACCCTTAACGATCACAAACAGAGGGATGCACCACCCACCCGAATTAATATATTTGATGACTGTAGCCTATTCATGGTTGCTAGGCTGGATAGACTTTGCTTTGCCGCGTCGATCAGCGCGTGTTACCACCATTAACGCGGTGATCATACCCATCATGAAGCTAGTTTTGTTGAAATTATATAGGTCCCCCTCTTAGATGCCATACTTAGCTATCATATTGCATAATAGCGCAAACCACTTTGATATAACCTTAGGATCTTCTTAAAGAGCCCTTTAATAATCATATGGACGATTAAACTTAGTTTTCAGAGCAGGCTGTGAGTCCACAAACCGCCTGGCCCATCGCTTGCCAGCAGGCTTGCTATTACGCGCTCGCAGCAGGAGATTAGCCATATCTTCCACACTGGCGAGGCGTAAAGGAAATCCTCTGGAATCCTGCTCAATAACGTATTAGAGAAGTGTTTTCTCCTCGATCGCATCAAGTTTATGTCTTTGAGGTTAGGTAGTTTCACGTTGAGGTTGGTTGTTCATTCTGTCGCGTAAGGAGCTTTCGGGGACACTGTAGTTCTTTGCTGCACGCTGTACACTTAGCTTTTGACCTGCAGCACGTGTCAATTAGATCGCCTCGATGGCAAGAAGGATTTTGTCTTCTTGTGAGTAGATTGGCATTGTGGTTGTATAGTAATTACGCGTTGAGTGTTTAAGTGGTTAATAACTGAGCGTGTCTGGGAAAAAGTGTGCGGCTGACTGATATGCGCGGCTGACTGATGAACCACGTTAAATGATATGATAGTCTTTTTATAATAATATTATGTTATAACTATAAACTTAA
>JANUHK010000506.1:0-12305 GCA_026319125.1 Colletotrichum noveboracense | reverse complement strand
ATATAGTATAACCTAAGCCTAGCTCAAGGTCAGACTTCCATAGCTCTTCAGCAATCAACTTTATAAACATCTTCAGATACTTTCAGCTTACCTTCACTGCGAAATACTTATTAAAGTCTAAGACTAATCACCTTAGCCTCTGAAGACCTGATCTACTACAAGCCTACAACCTACAACCCAGACCACAACCCCAGTGTACTGTTATAACGTGTCAATCCCCAGCTTCTGTTAGCAGACCCTACTGTCGGATAGCTGACCGTAACAGAAGTCACCTAATAGGCAGCTAAGCTTAAAAACGAAAACTAGACCCTTTAGGCTGCTGCTAATATCATCACCACGCCCCTCCACAGGGGATAATAGAAACTCAAGCTCAGCGCACCTATCACCTATGATGGAACCCCTGGAACCCTCAAAGGATTCCTGATCTAGGTTAAGAACTATCAGAACTTTCACTACGGAGATTTCACTAATGAAACTAAGAAGGTAGTGCATGCAGCTACCTACCTCAGAGGAAAAGCCCTCTGATAGTTCAAACTAATCCAGGAAGAATACCTTAAGTATGAGACCCTCAACGAATGCACTATAGAAACCTGCGATATCTACGCTAATTTCTAGAGATCTGAGGACGTACTTTGTTTACTCTTCTAAGATCCTAACGAGAAACGATAAGCTGAGAGAGACCTCTTATAACTTCAACAGACTAAGTCTGCTAAAGACTATTCTACTAACTTCAGATAACTTAGCATCTAACTTAACCTCACTGAAGAAACTAAGATCTTTATGTTCTACTAAGGACTTAAGGATGAAGTTAAGGATGAAATTATTAAGGTTAACCAACCTAATGATTTCCTCTAGTATGCTGAACTTACTATTAAAATTAATAACTAACTCTTCGAACGACGAAAAGAGCGAGGCGACAAACAACAGAACCTAAACTCTGGACGTAAGTACTAGTGGCAACCTCAGAATAAGTTTAACAACCAGCAGAACGACAACAGAACCTATAATAACTAGAATAACACCCGCCAGAGTATAGCCTATGGATAACATAGCAGGCCTATAGATCTCAGCATAGCTAATAAGGACGATAAGAAGCCTTAGAATCCTAAATGTTATAACTGCAATAAGTAAGGATATATCGCTAACGACTGCTGCTAACCTAAGAAGCAGAAATAGCAACCTATCTATAAACGATCTAAGTAAGTCAGCATGACTAACAAAACCCCCTATAAATCTATATTATAGACTAGATGCTATGATGACAGCTGCTTCACGCACTAAAGCGACAAAGAAGCCTTAGGATACTACCTATGCAACCCAGATTGCGGACGCATAGGCTATAACATAACTATCCTAGAGACAAAGGAAAGGACACTTGCTATAGCCTACAGAAGTAATCGTAAGATAGCCTGAAAGACTGTAGAACAGCTTAATGAGATGCTATAAGTCTAGCAACTAGTACCTGCTAGCTCACCTATAGCACCTCAGTTAACATGCGAATAAGAACTTAAGAATAATAACGAGCGAAGACTTATAAGACTATAACTAGCTGAAACAGCCTACCTAGAACAGATCTAGGACGAACTATACAACCTTATGTGGGAAAGATAACTTAGTGCTATGCTTGTATATAAGGAACGACGTAAGCATGCACGCGGAAACCCCACTCAGATCGAACAAATCAACTAGGAACTAGAAGAACAAATCAAGGAAGAATCCAACGAAGAGCTGGATCACTAATACAACCCTATAGAAGAACAGCAACTACTTAACCTAATAAGCAACTAGACTTTCAGAGAAGGAGAAAGTTTATAATATAACTCAGATAAACCTTATGACGTTACCTACTAATATGCTCAGGCAGAGATCGCCTATAGGTTCACCCCTAGTGTGGACGACACTAGCTCTGAAGAGGAATCTAATAATGAGGAAGAAACCTAACAGCTCCTTTAATACCAGATAATCAACATAAAACGCAACGAATAATAACAGTATTTTTATAGGACACCTGCTAATATGAGAGATTAGGATTATACCCTAAAACTCCACACAGAAGATCACCCAGCTTTAAGAAGTATGCTAAGTTCTTATGATCTATATATATAAGTACTTTATGAATGGTTCCTGAGAGCTCTGGTCTCTATTCCTTGAAGGCTTTGATGATTGCTATAGGTTCTTTATTATAGATCTAGTAGTTGAGTTTAGGTTTATAGAGCTTTTATGAGAAGAAGGTATAGGGGTGCAGTTTTCCTTCTGAGTCTTATTATAATAGTTATGCTCCTAGGGTGAAGTCTTAGGCGTCTGTTTTAACTTTGAATTAATTTTAGGGATTTGGAATTATTAGGATTAGTTTGCTGGTGATATAGTTGTTGATTTTCTGGAAAGTGGTTTCCTGGGTTTCTTTCTATTTGAATAGTTAGTTCTTACAGCTGAGATCTATAAGTAGTATATTAATCTTACTATAGTATTTAATAAACTTTCAGTAGAAGTTAACTAGTCTGAGGAAGCTTTATACTTTTTTTAGGTTTTATAGTGTAAGCTATTCTTAGATTAATTTAACTTTATCTTTAGATATATAGATATATCTAGGAGTGATAATAAATCTAAAGTATTTAACTTCTTATGCATAGAATTTACTTTTCTCTAGTTTAACTAGGGGTTTAGCGTCTTAAAGTGTTTTTAAGATGAGGTGTATATACTCCTTATGCTACTTAAGCGTAAGTGAGAAGATAAAGATATCATTAAGGTAGATAACTATAAAGATATCTATAAACTTTTGCAGAACTTAGTTAATTATGTTCTAGAATGTGGTGGGTGTGTTAGTGAGACTGAAAGGCATAATGAGGTACTTAAAATATCCTTTATAAGTTTAGAAGGCGGTCTTCTATTCTTCTCCTTCTTTTATTCTGATCAGGTTGTAGGCTCCCTTAAGGTCTAGGGTTGTAAACTAGTTTGCTCTATATGAAAGTTATTATAATTTTTTGATAAGTAGTTAAACAAGAGACGGCTTGCCCACCTTCAGAAATGGCGGCGCTGACATGCCATTTTCGGCACCTGCCATATCGGGTAATTCTCGGCCACGCTATCCCTCGCTGTTTTTGCTCTCCCATAAAATGGCGTCGGCCCCGCCCAACGCGCTAATGTACCTCGAAGTTCCTCTTGTACCTTTTGTTTCTCTAAGCACCACCCACGCCACATTCATCTTCTTTCTGCTAGCCTCAGCCATATCTACACTCTACGACGACGTTCGCATATCATCGACCTTTCTTCAACTCTTGCCTCCACGACAAACTACCTAACGAACCTCGGTTTCTGCGAAAGCTAATTGAAGCTAATAGCAAAAAGTCTTATGTTGGTGCTTTTAGTTTCCTGTGGCGGTTTTGCCCACACTAGGTGCAGTATGCCCCATCCAGTGGGCTTCCGTGTTCTTCTGCTGTAACTGTGTTGCTAACTCCCTTAGTGTATTGCTGCTTATGGCAGTTTAGTCTACCCTCGTCCGCTATCTTACGCCTCGCCTGTTTTATTGATGATCGACGGCGAAAATTACGAACGCCTGATGGAGCGCCCATCAGGCCTATTTCCCATCCTCAAGCGCTCCCCTTGCTGCCCTGCTGCGTCTGCCTCGCCTTGCCGTCAGGCCCAAAATTGCCTCTTTTGGTAATCTGATAAACAGGGGATCACGGGATACGCCAAGGGATCATACGACCGTGAGCGGCAGTCGGAGATGCCGTGTCACTCTGAGTTGCTGAGTGAGGCATCATGGCGAGCGCCCGGGGCGAAGCCATTGGTCTAGGTCCTTCCTCGGGCGAAGGGAGCCTGGCGTCGACCCCGAAACTACCATATTCGGTAATTTCCAGGCTTTCCACCTTGTCAGCGGTTAGGGAATCGGCAAGCGTGGTGAAAACAGACACATGTCGCGGAAACTGGCATCCGCCCGGGTTACCAGCCATCAGAGGACGGGGTCTGCCTCGCCAAGGATCTCCTGGCCTTCAAAGACGTATTGACAAGGGGCTGGACGGCTGGCGCCAACAGAATTCCCTTGTTGGGTAATTCACGTGTCGACTGCAGCCTAGGCATCGCCCACCAGCGAGATGCCAGCGACGAGAACGGCGTCGTATATCCGAGATAAGGCACGCCAGCCAAGTCATGCACGCCCTGCGGCTATGCCGCTGAACGATAGCCAGCCGGGCCACACCGTCCATGAGATAGCCTGCTCCTCCAAGGGGGGCTAGCTCATCCATCGTCAGTCCAGATCTGGGATATGGCTCGCGAAGCAGTCTTCTTTCCGAGACCCTGAGAATCAGCTCATGCCGGCACATCGGAATCTGCAACCAGGGCGTAGCTTTTGGGAACGGCGGCAAGCAGTCGCGGAGGTCTCCATGATACCGCAATCTCCCGGAGGACGGGATCACAAACTCAGCGGTCCTCTTCCAATACGAGGAGCGAGGGCTTGCCGACGATGATATTGCCCCATTGGGATGCTCTCATACTATAGGCGGAATAGCCATGCCTTGAAGCTGGTCATCTCCACGTCCGTGTCTAGGAGCAGGAAAGATGGACGGCCGGACTTCACCCATGGCGTTTCGGGCAGCTGCTAAGCTGGCTTCCTGCGTCAACGAAATTGCCTGAAAGGGCAATTCTCGTCTCAACCATGCTTGACATCCGACCCTGCCTGATCTTGGCTCTCGACGAGATGGTTCCAACAATGGTTGCATTGCATATACGAGACGGTGGGCGCCAGGAAGCTTGAACGCATCCCGAAGTCCCGGCGCAATATTCCCAAGACGATCAACAGCTCCGACTACGAGTCCTGCCTCAAGTTCCAACAGCATGAGCCTATCATAGGCTTGTGAGGCAACATCTGCGATGCATTGTGCAGTTGGCCAGGACAATTAAGGGGCAGATGACCCCTCTCACCCATGCCCAGGGGCGGGTGGTTACGCCGCTTAGAAGGTTCACCGGGCTCGATGGAGGGTCGGGTTCAGCTGAACAGGCCTCTTTCGGCGTAACTCCAAGGCCGGACGCCCGCGTCAATGGATGGGTGCCTATCGCGGTCTGGCAACCATGATCCATGCCGCCAGGAGCGGCCTTGGCGGTTGAGATTGGCCTACTTCAAAGTTGGTGACCTGGCTTGCGGGACTTGGCCAGGGGCTCAGGGCTGCAAGCTTCTTCGTCCATTCCAACAGCTAGCCCGGCAAGTTCGCTATCACTGCCATTTTTGGATGAGACGAACAGCACACCATCCAGCGTCTTACATAATGAAGGAGTTACGTTGCGCCGGTGGGCCAACTGACCCCAGCTTTGGGTTCCAACGCAGGTGTGGAAGCGGCAGGCTCCTTCATGGGTTGATGGGTGGATTATTCGGCCTAACCGTCATGCTAATGAATGGGGGACTTATTGCTGCACGGATAACCGATATCATATATAACGCCCTCCTTTCCTCACTATTACACCAGCCAGCTTATACCTAAAAACTTAACTTCACCTTTCTTCTTTCACTAACTACAGTCAAGCTACAGTTCAAACAGCTGGATATTGAGTCTATAGGAAGGCTCTACGAAAAAAAGGAGCGCAAGCAGAAGCTTGCACAACTGAAACGCTAATGAGAGCGCGAAGAGCAGCAGCAGCTATGATCACTCCTCCTACTAACACCCCTAACTGCACTTGAACTAGATATTGGAAATCTAGGGGCGATGGAAGCCTAAATTATTAGCTATACGTTAGGTATGTTTCTATTATATTCCTCTCTTTAGGTGTTGATTTATGATAAATAGGCGATTTTCCTAACTTTCCTGGTTGCAACCTCGGCTTTAGTTTCTTTGAGAATCTCGATATAGCCGACATTGCGCACACTATAGCGCCCTTGATATTATCCTCTGAAATGGATGGTATTATAACGGTAGCGACCAGATCCTTCTCTCCTGATAAGATCTAGCCACACTTGACACTCTGGTCGCCTTGTACACCCCTACTTGGCCATCCTATGGAACACACCTCTCAGGAGGAGGCAAATCCTTTACTTGAGAAACTTCCTGAGTCTCCTGGCCTGGTTAGACGTGCAACCAGACAACTCCACCTAACAAGTTCTGTTATAAGTGACAGGAACATAGGTGAGTGACCAATATCGAAGATATAAAGTAATTTGGTGCTAACAAATATTATCTAGTTGTCGATGAGGATGAAGAGATCAGCCAGAGCGGCGAAACCCGCAGAAACTGTGATGCTGAGGACTCAGCTGCCGATGAAATCAGTAGCTCTGATGACGATACCCATGGCAAGATCTGCACTAAAGAGTTGGCGGTCCCAGGACCCAAAACTACGGTTCAAGATTCGTCGGGGATTCCCGCATCACAGATCCTCTCCGGAAGTAACTTCACAACGCCCGACTCCATGGGGAGCCCGTCTTCCGCAACAAGCTCTACTCCCAGTCTCTTAGTCGATGTTTTCGCCCCATCGGACATGATGGAAGGAGTCGTGGACCTGAAACAGACGTTGTCGCGCTTCCTACTCCATCCTCAGACCATGCCTCTGTCTCTCGGCAATATGGTGACGCCATCACCGGCCGGGGGAAACGAGGTCGCGGGGCAATCGAAGACGGCTGCGAGAGCCATGATCGTCGTTTGCCTAAACGAAGGAGGCCACGAGATACCAACAACGGGACAACATCACCAGCTCTACCAGCCAGGACTTTGCGCGCATTACCATCTCGAGTCTTGGTAGACAAGATAGCCAAAAGGGAGCTCACAACCCAACGCGGTAGAAAGCTCCAGCGTTCCTCCAGATCGCAGCCACGGTCTCGCACAGGTGATTCCGTCAGCTCGGTCCCCGGTGGTAAGGAAGATTCGCATCTTAATGGATTACCTGCGCGGAACCTGGATAATGCCTCAGGAAGAGAGAAACATACCGCCAGGCGGGAGCGTTCACCCACTACACCCAGAGGCCCTCCTCCCCGCCTTGACCACTGTTCAAGGAAACCTAGTCCGCAAATGTCCGGACGAGTTTCCCTCCCTGCAGTAGCCACCAAAACGGGGCTGTCCTCAGCTACATGCCATAGATGTGGCTTTTCTGCAGAACAGCTTCTGCGGATAAGCGACACCGTCCAAGCCCTGGTTGGGAGTGGTGCTGAGCCGTCTGGGAAGGAAAGTGCATTGGATATGTTTCAATTGTTCATCGGGTTCATCCGGAATTATGCCACAGAGAGGGTTATAGGCAAGACGGGGAGTATGGAATACAACGATTCTGTTGACGCGATGAATCTGAACCACACAGAGGGGGACACTTGCGGGCTGTCAAACGCAGAGACAGCTGAAAACGACGAAATCTCGCATGGCAACTCCGGACACGACAGCGATAGCGAAAGCGATAGTAGCAGTTCCGACCAAAACCACAGCCGAGATACTCCAATGGAAAGGGTTAAAAGGCCTCATCGCCGCCGTTGGGAGCCATTCGAAGACGCGCGTCTTCGTGCGTGGGTTCAGGAGGGGAAGGAGTGGACGTGGATGGCGAGGAGGTTGGATCGAAGTGAGGAGGCTTTAATTCAACACTGGGCGATTATAGGGAAGCAGGATCGTAAGAGAGCAAAGAAGTAAACATGGCCGCCAAGGCCTGCTTGCAATGTACGACAACTCCTTTCTCCGTCATCCTATCTCTCTTTCTCCTTGATCTCAACTGCAGATGTTCGTCGTAAGTGTTACAGACAGGGGTAGAGTAATAGCGAAGTCGCTGCCTTTCCCTCCGGGTTTGGCGGCACGCCCGTTCGGGCGTCGCACCTCGCCGCTCTGCAGGTGCACGTCGCTCCCACCAAATGACCACCGCCGATAAATACGTCGGCGCGCCTCCTTTCGACGTCGTCGTTTTGTACCATCTACCTATGTTTCTCATTCCTCCGCCATCCCGTTGTCGCTCAGCTTCCTTGCCTCTGCTGAGTAGCGCCTCTGCACTTGGGCGACGTGACCCAGTTTCCTTCTGTCGCTACCTGGAGTTGCTCGCGCCATGATCTCGCCTCGTCTCAGGCCCATGCCGTTGTGAGTCGTTGTCAACGGCCACCCACTCCCGCACTCCCCTTTTGGTCATACTGCTTCACTTCTGAATCGTTGGTTCGTGTTGCACTCTTAAAGTTTGGAGGCCACACTAAACTGAACAGCAGGAGATCTGGGCTTTCGCAAGTGGACGTCAGAACGGATGAGACTCTGAGTTCAGAGTGGCTGGCGCGTTTTCAGTCAGGCATGGGAGAGGCGAAGGGAACTGCGAAGGCAACGGCATCGACTGACGCTCAACGTGACCCGCCGCTCCCCTCTCGCTCAGTCTCCCACGAAACACCAGGCGGTCTCCCGACGATACTAGATACCGTCTCTGGTAATTTCGCCTTACCCTGGACCATGGGCTGATATCCTCCTGCCGCCCCCTGCTTACTAGCTATATTCGGACCGATGATATGAGATGCGCTCGCGCAGTTGCGACGTTGTATGGGTTGGTGGTCAGAGTCAGACAGGGAAATCTCTCAGCGCGCTCGGCAGTTCTCATATGCAAAACCCACGGGAGTGTTTGATGGTTTGCACTCGTCGTTGCGCATCAACTATTTAAACGAGCATGTGGACTTGTCTCGTTCAACTCGAATGCTTACATTTATTCTACATCTTACATGTTTGCAACCTCCTCAACGTTCAATCAACAATGTCTATCAACCTCGAGTCGTGGTCCTCGACAATATTTCTTTCTTTTCACTTGCTGTACCAGCTCTACGGAGATCGGTAGCCAGAGACACAGGAAAGCAAAGTTCCGGTCCATCCTATTCAGCCCGAAAAGAACTGTAATTCCTTCTCCGCCCGATGTTGTGTTGATCTCACACGATGAGGTCAAAAGTGGCAGCGACGAGAAGCTGACTCTACCATCTCCACTCCGCCCGGATATGACAGTCAACTACATGGTCATTTCAGAGGGCTTGACTCATATGTAGGTTGAAGATTGCCCAGTATCGATTGATACGGATTGAGAACACCCGGCATTCCATCGGAGTTTCGCCAACGCTGCATCAGCGGGCAGATATGAGACCGCCAATGAAGAGGCCACTTCGTCCTACGTCGGGCAGCAACGACAGTCTCCGAAAGGCCAAGGGATTGACCTTGGGTTTTAAGCATGGCCTCATGGCCACCAATCTGTGCCAGACAGCAGATCGGAAAGTAAAGATGCTTCAGAGCCTCCGAGCGGGACGGTGGAAAATACCGGCCACATAGCCGCATAAGCAGGCGCGGCCGAATCTGAGTAAAATGGCCCACCTCACCAAATGCACATCGTATCATACGAACGATTGACACGAAGGGGCCATCATCCTATGTCAAAAGTTCACTAAATACAATGACTGCGTAGACTCGAATTCATTTTCTATTGCCTGATGCTTCTCATTCATCCGTAGTAATGATCAAGTCCAAAAGCCATTATTTCAGTGAAAAGGAGAACAAACACGGAAAAGATCTAAACAAACTTTTACGGCTGCGGGTACATGTTAACCCCGCCACGATAATCCCTTTGTGTGCTCAATCCTGGCAGCCATGTTGAATAAACTGCCCAACGCCCATCCCAGCTTCTAACTGCGGAAACAAACTTCATTCAATCTCCTTCAAACCACCCTGGCCGTCAAAGTCGATGATGCGCTCACGGACCCAACCAGCCCCAATACGCTTCAACGACGACTCGTCTCTCACAACAAGCAGTACGTAGTATTTCCGTTCACCATCCTCTGTTTGTATATCTCTTCCGATCAACGCACACTGTACGTTCGTAGTAGGTTCTTCTGTGGTCTCGTCGAACCAAAGGTGTCCCGTCTCCTTTCCCGCCTCATCGCGCACAACGTACTTCGGTCGGTCGCCTTTTATCCCGCTCTCTCGACGTATCTGGCCAACTTGAAGCTTAGCCACTCGAGACTTCAGACGCACTGCGGTTTCGGTTTCCAAAAACTGGACATGCTTGGCCCATTCATGTTCCCATTCAACCTCCAGATAGTCGATTGGTCCCTGATATGCCATCCAAGACCACGTTGGAGGCCGGTGGAGGATAGTCCGCTTGATGTTCTTATAATTAATCCGACCCCAAGAGGTTTCCTTGAGCTTTTGGGGATCTGGGTTGGTTTCCTTAAGCCGATACCATAAGAGACTTCGGTGCAGAAAGGGCATGTCTCGAAAGACGCCGTATTGAATTTTGGTGTGGAAGACCTCTGCAAACTCACTGGCCAGTGAGTCAATTGCAACGGGCCTATCTGTGACCTCCGTAAGACCGGATTTGGAATAGCTCTTAAACAGGTCCTGGAAAAGTTTGATTTTAGTCTGTATCTTACGACCAGTGAGAGAGTAGGGAAAGTCTGGGTCGCTTAGAAAGGACCTTTTCCCACTGTTCATCGTCAGTGAAAGGCAGAAGCAAGTTTTGGTTGATATGGACTCACTTTGTCATGCGGCCGAGTGTTCCACAACGCACACCTCCCCCGCACTCCCAGAATGTTTGCTGTTCCGTGAAATGTATCATCCGTTGTGATAGTGCACGTTCCTGTAGCACCCATGCCCGTTGATTCAAGACTCCTTTCTCAACGAGTGTGGAGAAATCCGTGCGAAATTCCTTCTGTCGATCTTCTTGTTGATCGTCGCATTGATCTTCCTCGACTGGATATGCGGGTCTGTCGCACTGCAGATTGCGCACTAGGCCCCACCCCTTCTCGACCTGTCCTCCCAGCACCGGCCTCTTTAGGAATCCTTGGTCTGAATGTTCTGCAGACGTGGCAGCAATCGTGCAATAAGCGTTCCTGAACACATCCTGCATCTTTCTAGATTCTGTCTCCCAGTCCGTGTTCGGCCCATCTTTTTGAATGATGCAAAGTGAGTCTATCCAGAGATATCGTTTCTTGATCTCTCGAGTCACCGTTATCGCATGCTGGAATGTGGTCGGTAATTCCGCAACACAGAACGACTGCCCGTCATACGTTAAGCGAAACTTCATCGTCTCTGTCTCTTGGAGCCTGCCCCAGCAGTGGGACAAAGCAACGTAGCCCTTATCTCCGGCGCCAATGCCTTCTCCCCGGACAATCTTGACGGTTCCGGGTTCAGGGTTGGTCTCGCCGGCGTCCAAATCAATCAGCCGAGTCGGCAGAGGGTATTCGGCATCAGGACGGCATTTTTCGAATTGCCCGCATCGGCCTTTGTCACAAAGACGAAGCCACTCCCTGATCAGCTCAAAATGGCCCTTAGGAGACAGTTCTGAAGGGTCGTTCTGGCCTGGTCCACGGCATCAGCTTCGTATTGCTTAAGATTTGATATTAAGAGCGTTCTCACTGAGCTGAGAGGAGATATCTTCTTGAACTTTGGATGAGAAGTTTGCATCGCCGATGTGACTCCAGCTGTCTGTGGCGTCCTATGCTGCTTATTAATATTGGTATTTACAAGACACAAAAACTAA
The DNA here is from genome assembly GCA_026319125.1 of Colletotrichum noveboracense. Classification (NCBI taxonomy): domain Eukaryota; kingdom Fungi; phylum Ascomycota; class Sordariomycetes; order Glomerellales; family Glomerellaceae; genus Colletotrichum; species Colletotrichum noveboracense. The sequence goes on along the minus strand of JANUHK010000506.1, from coordinate 866 downwards.
AAGAAGGGAAGGTGGTAAACATACATACTAACAAAGGGAGAAGGTGATATTAGTTGAAACTTAGTGGACAAGGCCGATACATACTTCCTAAAGAATAAGTGAGTTAGTATAGTGTTATCTAGGAAGATACGACATACTTACGTCCTATCATAAAAAACACCCAAGGTCGGCAAAAGCACTATCACCACGTCTGATCGCGGGACCACTTACACGCTATATCATCAGAAACACCCAAGGTCAGCGATAACACCATCGCCACAGCTCATGGTAGGAACGCTTACAGTCTTGATTGCCAGAAACACCCAAGGTCAGCAAAAACACCATCACCGCGTCTCATAATAGGAAAACTAACAAACTATATCACCAGGAACACCCAAGATCAGCAAAGACACCATCGCCACATCTTATCATAGACACACATACGGGCTATATTACCGGAAACACCTAATGTCAGCAAAAACACCATCGCCACGTGTAGAAGGAACACTTACGCCCTATATCACCAGAAAGACCCCAAGGTCAGCGAAAACACCATTGCTACATGTCATAGTAGGAACACTCACACGCTGTGTCACCAGAAACACCCAAGGTCAGCGAGAACATCGTCACCACGTCTTATAGAGGGATCACTTACATGCTGTATCGCCAGAAACACCCAAGATCAGAAAAGACGCTATCAGCACATGTCATAGCAGGAACGCTTACACGCTGTGTCACCAGAAACACCCAAGGTCAGCGAAAACACCATCGCCACATGTCATAGCAGGAACACTTACACGCTGTGTCACCAGAAACACCCAAGGTCAGCGAGAACATCGTCACCACGTCTTATGGTGGGAACACTTACGTGCTATATCACCAGAAAC
>JANUHK010000505.1:0-12387 GCA_026319125.1 Colletotrichum noveboracense | reverse complement strand
GCGAAAATTCGCTAAGAAATTGTTAAGATGTACTAACAATTTCTTACCAAATTTTCGCGTGCAGCCTACTATAATTTTGTTAAGGTGATCGACTCGCTTGTCTGATCGACTGGCTTATCATCTACGTTATAACTATATATTATATATATATATCTCTAAGAATAAGCAAAACTCTACATATGGTTATTACAGGGCCTGCTATTCTTACTAGGCGGATTATCTAATTATCCGGGCCGCCCCTAGCGGCTAAGAAGCGCCATTTTAACCCCTGCAATCTGACACGTGACAGCAGGAAATGGATGGTCAGCGCGGCACAGAACAGATTGCCTGAAAAATTTGCAGGCGGGCAGTCAGGCAGGCAACAGTCACAACAGACAGCAATTACATTCGCCAGTCAACATCGTCCATCCCTGATCTAGCGCCACGAACCCCAGCTAGTGGCGCGCCTGTAGATCGTCAGAACTTCGTCAGAGCCAGGCCGAGTTCTGCTGCACTCACAAGTCGGCCGCAACAACGAGCAAGCACCTCACCCAATTGACGCCAAAGCGCAACCCGTATGCGCTCAACCTTATCCTCTGATGCTGCTCTGATGAGCTGAAAAGACCGCACAGAGACATGCCAGGCCCAAGATCCCTACTGCCGGGCGTCAGCGCCGTCGACAATATGTGCTGGAGGTGCTGCCGGCGCCGCCTGCCAGCCGCAGGGCAAAGATTTCTGGCCCCTCTCTCAACCACCGCACACTCGAAAGCTGCGGCCGCGGCTGCTTCTGCGGCCGGCACGGGCAGCGCGCCCGCCCAATCGCCCCGTGTCAAGGGCGCCTACTTTCTGTCAAACACGCTGCTGGAGAGGTTTGGCGGCATCCAGTTCCGGACAAGGGCGCGGAACATGGGTGCGGCTGCGGTGACGTCGCCTCCAGCAGCAACCTCAACCAAGCTCGGCTCAACCTCCTCATCACAAGCTACCTCGGACGCGTCCTCCCCCGCGACCGCCGCCGCTACCGCTACCGCCGAACCTTTACCACATCGCCGGAGACAGGCCGCCAAGCAGAACGCCGAGGCCTCTGCTCTTTCCGCCGCCTTAGCCTCCAGCAAGCCAACACCCTCCTCACCTCACGGTGCCCAACTACCTCCCGATGCGTCCTCGATCCTCGCCGAGGCCGCGGCCAAGCAGCCGGCCGACTCGATGCAGCGCAAGCTCTCAGCGCTGCTCTCGCTATCCAAACCGCGTCTAACCTTCGTCGTCGTCCTCTCGGCCATGGTCCCCTACGCCATATACCCGGTCCCGGCCTTCCTCTCAACAGGCGCCGCCGAGGCGACCCTGCCCTCCCTCTCGCCGCTCACGCTGCTCTTCCTGACCACTGGCACGACGCTCTGCTCCGCCGCCGCAAACGCCCTCAACATGCTCTACGAGCCGCGCACCGACGCCCTCATGAGCCGCACGCGCGCGCGCCCCCTGGTCCGCGGCCTCGTGTCGACGCGCGCCGCGCTCCTCTTCGCCGCCGGCTGCGCCCTCGCCGGTGTCGCCGCCCTGCACCTGGGCGTCAACCCGACGGTGGCGTTCCTGGGCGCGGCAAACATCGTCCTCTACGCGGGCGTCTACACGCCCATGAAGCGCCTCTCCGCCGCGAACACGTGGGTCGGCGCCGTCGTCGGCGGTATCCCGCCGCTCATGGGCTGGGCTGCCGCGGCGGGCGAGTCGGCCGTCGGCGACGGTTCGTGGCGCGAGCTCCTGCTGGCGCCCGACGGCTCGAGCGTGGGCGGCTGGCTCTTCGCCGCCCTCCTCTTCGCCTGGCAGTTCCCCCACTTTATGGCGCTGTCGTGGGGCGTGCGCGACGAGTACCGCGCCGCGGGCCTGCGCATGCTCGCCTGGACTAACCCGGCCCGTAACGCCCGCGTTGCCCTGCGCTACGGCCTGCTCGGCTTCCTCCCCGTCTGCGTCGGCCTGTGCGCCGCTGGCGTCACCGAGTGGTCCTTTGCCGTCACCTCGCTGCCCGTAAACGCCTGGATGGCCCGCGAGTCGGTCCGTTTCTGGCGCCGGGGCGGCGCCGGCGGCAGCGCCAGGGGCCTTTTCTGGGTCAGCATCTGGTACGTGCCCGTCGTCTTAGTCCTGGCCCTGCTGCAGAAGAAGGGCATGTGGGGCCGCGTCTGGCGGAGCGTCACAGGCGAGCCCGACGACCAGGAGGAGGAGGACGACGACGACGCCTGGGAGTACGTCGACGACAACACCGAGGGCGCGGAAAAGCAAGCCTAGAGCGCGGGGCTCGCATACATGATGCCTATGCCGCTCCCCCGCGCTCGCACCAGCCGGCGAATATCGCACTTTTCACAGACTCGAAATTAGTCACCCACGGCGCGTCATCTTGAGTCTGCTCTCATCTCTTCGCCTGCATTCGGCTCTGACCGCGGCGGCGAGGATTCCGAGCGCTCTTCGGGACTTGACTTGGTGCTCGATGCGGAGCTTGATCTGGACGCCGGACCTAAAGAGCAAGGGATCGTTAGACGAGTCTTAGCTCCAATACAAGTATGATAGTTATGGATATTGAGAGGAACGAATGCTTGTCTGTGGGTAGAACGAACCCGGATGGCGATGTTGCTGCGAGCTTTTCGTATTTTCCCGGATTATTTCCAGCCGCTTCAGGTCCGACAGGCTCGCCTGGAGAGCTGAGAGGAGTTGCTTGTTACGCGCGCGCTCCGTGATGGATTCCTCATCTTCGGAAGCCAGGGTGGCGATTTGGTCCTCGGTGAGGTCCAAGCCCAGTTTCAAGCCTAGTTTCAGCCTAGCTTTGGTTTCCCAGCCCCGGCGGTAGGAAGTCTATATGAAAAGCGCTTCCCCTTTTCCTCTCCCTCGTGCCTTTAACCTTTTCGTTTTCCCTTTTGGCTTGTAGTCCAGCCTAGATTGCTTTAAAAGAGGTTCCTATACTGGCGGCTGGGCCTAAGATGGGCAGTCCCAGCGGCGCTTTTGGTCTGTTAAATTCTTTGTCGCAGGTTGAAAATCATGCAAATATAGGCATTGCCAGCAATATCAAGTTGTTTACACAAATTCACTGTTTGGGTGATCAAGATTCTCAATTGCCAACGACGTCTTTGCTTGCTACCGTGAATTTACAGCCTATCTCAGCGCCTGATTAATCGCAGATCGAAATTCGGCGGCGTAAAGGTCAGCCATTCGCGGCCGGTGCTGGCCCGCTTGTCTGCCTGCGCCTGCGTCTCCCCGGGTCTCTTGACCACCTCCCAGCGGTAGTGCAGGACGGTGTGGGCGAGGAACGAGACCATCTCGACCTCGGCGAAGCGCTTGCCGATGCACTGGCGCGCGCCGAGCAGGAAGCCGACCTGGTTCTCGAACGAGACCGACACCTTCTTGTCGGGCCTGCCGTCGGCGCCGACGACCTCGGTCTCGCGCAGGTGGCGCGACGGGTCGAACGACTCGGGCTCGGGCCACACGAATGGGTTGAGGCCGCACGCCGCCAGGTCCATGTGCACCCAAGCGCCGGCCGCGATGTGCGCCAGGCGCTCGCGCGGCACCGGCCTGCCGTTCTTGTCGTCCTCCCAGGTCGTGTACGGCAGCGTCGTGTCCCGCGTCGCGATGCGGCTGAAGTGCATCGCGATGTCCTTCATGCGCAGCGCCTCGTACGCGGTCGCGAGCAGCAGCGGCAGCCTCGACATGTCCTTGTACACGAGCCGGCCCGGGCTGCCGTCCCTGCCCTCGGCCGGGAGTAGGAGCGCCCTCTGCACCTCGGCGTGCATCTGCTCCTGCAGGTCGGGCCTAGGGCCGAGGAGCGCGAGGGCAAAGGCCAGCGTGTGCGCCGTGGACTCGTGGCCCGCCCTGGGAGGAAAGGCGTCAGATCAGTCGGCCAAAGTGTTTCAAGCAGGCCCAAAGTAGATGCACTCACATGACGAAGCTGAAGATGTTGCCCACGATCTCGCTGTCCGAGAGTCCCTCCTGGGGCGGCTGGTCCTTGGTACCCGTCTCCTGGTCGATCTTGGCGGCCACCAGCGCCCCAAAGAGGTCTTTGTACTTTTTCTCCTCCTGTGGAGCGCCGGACGCGAGCCGCGCCTTGTGCTTTTGCTCGGCGGTGGCCTTTTCAGCCTTGATGTGGTGGACGAGGGACCTCTGCGCCTTGCCGAGGCGCCGCATGTACGGGAACGGGTTGTAGTCCATGAACCAGCGCGGCAGCAGCAGCTGCGCCGGCACGGTCCCGGAGAAGATGTGGAGGGCGTCGGCGAAGGGCATGATGGGCCCTGTCTCCTGCGCGGGCTCCCGCCAGGGGATGTCGACAGCGAACCACGAGGCCCCGACGACGCTCAGCGTCATCTTGACGAGGATCTCGCCCGGGTCGTGGAGGACGCGGGTGTCGCCGGCCTGCTCGGTCTCGAGCCCCTCCTCGCGCAGCATGACGCGCCACATGTGCGCCATAGAGTCCCAGCCGTACTGCATGAAGCCCTCGCTGAAGCAGGCGCGGACGACGCGGCGGTGGCGCTCGTGCTCGGCGCCGTTCTGGGCCGAAATGAGCTGCAGGCCAAAGACGTTGCCGACGCGGTAGCGGGGCGAGCCGGCGGGCTTGTGGAAGACGTCGGTGGCGGCGGCGATGGCGCGGACCGTGGCGGGCGAGCCGGTGGCGTAGACGAGGCGGCTCGGCGTCGACGCCTGGCCGAGCGCGATGAGGTCGGAGCGCGCGTTCTCGTACTTGCGGAAGGGCCGGTCAAAGGCGAGCTGGCGCATGGGCGACAGGTACGGGATGTGCGGGTAGAGCGGGCGGATGACCTGGTCGAAGATGCCGACGGCGCTGTTGATGGACGGGATGCCGTTCCTGCGCATCTTGAGCCGCAGCCGCGTGTACTCTACGGCCCATTGGCCCACAAAGGTGAGGACCAGCAAGGCCAGAGCCACGCCAACGAAGCCGGACAAGGCTTGGTAGGATTCGAGATCCGGCACGAGGGCCGCCCTTGTCGTGGAGCGATTCATGGTGGTTGTCGACATGGCGCACTCGCGGTGAGCCTGAGATTTGCTCGGTGAGGTTCAACCCGGATCACGGGTACAAAACACCGTGGACTGCGATCACAGGATTGAGAAGGTCTAGCACCGAGCAAGGCCGCGTCTTGACGAGTTCAGCATTAGAGGGCCTGTACCTGGGAGTCAATAGCATAAGAATCTCTGTACCGTGTCCATCTGCCTGCCTCACCGACCATTTGTGATTCTATACAAGCGATTCGGCCTCTTCCGCGCGAACGCCCAGGTCGGAGTTTGGCCTAAAGAGGCAAGGCGGCGGTGGGCCGAAAGAGGCAAGGCGGCGGTAGGCCGAAAGAGACAGGGCGGCGGTAGGCCTAGAAGGAAGTGGCATCGAATCCCGCCGGGACCTGTTTTGGTTTTGTTACCCAGTTTTGTTTCTTTTAGTGTTCTAGAAAGAGATTTTGTTTACTAATAAGCTTCAAGGTATTGACAGATATCCTGCCATTTGGCTTCATCTCCCAAGTTTTCAGCCGCAAGTACTGTTGCAATCTGTGCTACCCAGTCCTGCATTGCGACATGGCGCACGCTGCGTTGTTGATATTGCCTGGCTCGGCTGGCAGGAGAGTCTTAGCGAGGAGCTACAGTACGTGGAGGACTTAAAGTGGGGTGTTTTTTTGGGACGCGGAGGCTTGAAGCGGCCCGGGCCGTGTGTTTTGGCATTCTAGGTGGAGTACTAAAAGCTCCGCGATATCATGACAGGTCGGAGAAGGAGAGCGAGAAGAGCAGCGAGTTGAACCTCTTGCGCAGCGCCTGCACCATCCTGTCGTGGGAGGACCACGCGTTGGCGCTCACGGCGCTCTCCGCCATGGCGATGGTGCTGCCCAGCCTCGCCATGCGCGACCTCAGCAGGCTGACGACCAGCCGCTGCTCGTCGTCGTCGTCGATCTGCCAGCCCCCCGCGCTCGGGGGCGGCGTCAGGGCGCCTGTCTTGCCCGCCAGCCACGGGTTCGCGGGGTCGGCCGTCGCCGTCTGGGTGCCGCCCCCGCCGCCGCCGTACTCGTGTTTCCTGCGCACCACGCGCTCGACCGACTCGAGGCTGCCCAGGATGCGCTCCGACATGGTGATGATCAGGATGACAAAGTTGGAGCGCGACCAGCAGGGACCGCACCAGAGCAGCGAGTCTAGTCTAGCCAGAAGCGTCTTTTGCCGATGGAGTATGGTTTGCTGAGTTATGAGTGGCTGGAAGGAGGGGGACAAGGGGGACGTCGCAGCCGAGGACAACTCGCATGAAGGTTCCCCGAGCGGCCGAGTCGCCGCCGATGGATCTGGAGGCAGGTCGTTCCAGACAAGGTCGATCTGGACGGCCTCGTGGAGAGACATGGCGGCGAAGATGCAGGAGCAGGACGTGTGGACAGAGCTGGACTTGGCGCTTGTCGACGCCGCTGGGCGAGCCAGTCCCTCTCCGTCACTGCTCTTCTGCGCAGGACTAGCAAAGTCTTTGGCGCCGCTGATCCTGGAGAAGCCAAGGTTGTCAAGCGCGAACGTGAACGGCATGTTGCCTGCGGACATGGAGGGCACAGCGGTACCGCCCTTTGCGGCCGCCGCGCCTGTGACTACCGCGAGGCCCTCGCCAAAGTCGTCGACGGCCATGTGGGCGGGGCTGGGCGTGGTGCTGATGAAGTCGCCCAGGTCCAGATCCGGGAATGCTACGTGGCCGGCGAGGTGCACGGGCGAACTGTTGGAGGGCGACAAAGGGCCTTCGTTGAGCCCCATGATGGAGTCTTGGCGTCGTTCGCGGGCGGGGCTCAGACGCGCGCTTGTTGCGCGACATAGCGAGGATGGCGAGGCCAGCGACGACGCCGACGACTGGGATGATGCCCGCCGCCGACGGGCACCGCCTGGATGCCCTCCCGGGGCAGCCGGGGCAGCAGACTCGGCGACTAGTCCGGCCTCTGCGCCGATGCTGGAGCCGCGACGGGACCGGACTGAGACGGGCGAGTATTCGCACCTGCGGTTCCTCGCGACGCAGCGCTTGCAGCCGCCGGTGCCGCCGATGCACTTGGCCTGTGTTCGCATGTTAGCTAAGTCAGCGGTTGAAGCTTGCGGTTTGGGCGCCGAACGGTGCGGAGACAGTATTATCATGTATACAACCTTTTTGGCACGGCACCTGTCACACGCCGCTCGCAGCGGCCTCCTGCATTTGTGGAACGGGGCGACGGTCTGCACATCCACCAGGGCCTCGTCGCCGCCAAAGGTCTGCCTCAGCGTGCTGAACATGATCTCCCCGGTCCTCGCTAGTTCGGGGCTGTTCTTGCCCTCTCGCTGCAGGCTTTGGCCGTCGTGTCTTCCGAGGATGGAAGTGTCCTTGTTTTAAACCGACCCTGCGCTTCTTCCAGATTTAGAGATGCTTACTACTCAGCATGCTGCGTGCTTGAGCCAATCAGCCAGCCCCCACTCTGACTTGTTTGGGCGGTCCGACCCGTGTATGACGCCGATGCCCAGGCAGCCTTGCTTGAGTAGGGCTGACGTGAGATTGTTCCAATGCAACCGCGCTGCAGTTTGGTGAGCAGATATCCGCTATCTGGTTCGGCTTCCGGACCTGACAGGGCGTATGCAGCTTGCCGCAGCCCGGTGTGCTGATTCTGATTGAACCGGCCTCGTAGATAATCCTAGCAATCTAATTAGGATCAATTTGGCTAGGATCTGTGTGATGGCATGTTGTTCGTTGTTGCTGTCCCAGGGGTGCCCTGTCCCAGGGATGCCATGTTTTAGGGCTTAAATGTTGGCTAATCCCAACAATCCTCCATAGTGTACTTACCAAACACGTATCTATTGGATCGACACTACTTATTACGCAAGCTAAATATGCGCTTTGGTGCATGCTAAGGTAGTCATACTGGCGTGAGCTTTGCATCCCTGGGACTGGGAGACTGGTGAGTTGTGGAGCCGCCGAGACTCTGGCGAACCAGGCAGTGCTTCGGCCCCGACTTTCTGCAGAGGATCCCCACCTAAGTTTCTTCAGGCTACAGTCTGCAGCCAAAGAACCTCGCATGAGGACCACGCTCCAGAGGCGCACGCTTCCTGCGGACCGCGACCACAGACACCATGGCTTGGTAGAATCCTCCGTCTGATAAGAGGTTGGCATAGGGGACAGGAAGCGGGTGGGAGCCGTTTTCCACCACGGCCCGGCAATGTTATTGTGGCAGGATGCTGACACGAGACGGGCGCGGGTGCGACGATCCCCCAACCGTGCCATTTCCTATTCGAGTAGATCCGGGCATAGGTCCGTGCAGCCTGGGCTGGCCTCCCCCGCGGGATTGTCCGTGGTTCACGGCGAGGAGTATGCCTTGGCGTGCTTGCGGCTCCTGCTTTATTCAGAACCACCGCGGCGAGGCAGTCAAAAGGCCAGAAAGCGACCGCGACGCATGATAAGAAAGCTCACTGCTTATCCAGAATGGTCGATCTACCCCTTGTACGATACCCAAGCCCACTCGTTCTTGTGTGTAGTCCGGTGCCGTAGAAACAAACTACGCAATACAGACAAACCTTGGAAACAAGACTCAGCTTCAACACTCGACCGCAAACATGGCCACGACGACAAAGACCATCACAAACGAGGCCGAGGCCGCAGGGATGGCTACACCGGCAACGGCAGAACAAATCAAGGTCGAGGCTCCTGGTCAAAGTCTGGAGGGCGGCGAGATGGAGGTCGTGGACATGCCCGATCTTTGCGCCTCCTTCATGTCTGCTCCCGTGAGGCTCAATCCCGCGTTTGAAGAGGTGAAGCGTGAGGCGGACCAGTGGATTTCCGAGTAAGTCTGGACAGACACGGCAAGACCAGCTTGACAGCCTCTCCGTCTCACACCAAAGCATGATTGGCACTTGCTAATTGCCTGCCTGCAGCCTCATGGTGGGAACAGACCCGAAGTGGCCGGCCATGAACAAGAAGGCCAACCTGGCGCTGCTGTCGGCGCTGTGGGACGCCGACTGCAACCCGTACGCGCTGCGGACCATCAACGACTTCGCATCGTGCATCTTTGCCTTTGACGACCAGTTCGACGAGGGGCCCCTGGCCACGGACCTGGACGCGGCGCTGGACGAGATCGCAAAGACGCGCGCCATCCTAGACGACCAGGGGCCGCGCTACTCACCAGAATACTACCCGATCCGCTACGTCTTCCAGACGCTCTGGGACCGCGTCAAGGGCAGCCCGGACGGCTACCTGATCGGCAAGCAGTCGTCGGACAACTTCAGGCAGCGCTGGAAGTGGGCGCACGACGTCTACTTTGACGCCGTGGCCGAGCAGGTGCGGATCAAGGTCGAGGGCCGCGACGCCAAGCTGGTCGAGGACGAGTTCCTGGCCGTGCGGCGGGGCACGGTCGGCACGTCCATGATCCTGGCGCTGCTCGAATGGTGCGCCGGCATCGACCTGCCGCGCGACATTGTCGAGCACCCGTCGATCCGCGAGGCCTTCCGCGTCGTCAGCGACCTGCTGCTCGTCGTGAACGACATACTGTCGTACAAGAAGGACGTCCAGTACGGCGTCGACCACAACCTCATCATCTCGTGGAAGTCGCGCGGCTTCACGACGCAGGAGAGCATGGACAAGGCCGGCGACATGCTCAACGACTGCTTCCGCCGCTGGTACACGGCCCTCGCCGAGCTGCCCTGCTACGGCGAGGACACGGACCGCGACGTCTGCCGCTGCCTCGACATCTACCGCAACGTCGCCGTCGCCTCGCTGCACTGGAGCTTCGAGACGGGCCGCTACCTGGGCAAGGAGGGCGCCGAGGTCCGGGCGACGCGGAAACTGCGCTTGCCCAAGTACTTGTCGTCGGCGGGAGGTGTCAAGATTACGGCCTAGATAGAATGTTTGCCTGTAGACCAGCACCAACCTTTTCCTGTTGAGCGATAACAAATTATCTAGAGGAATCTTATCTTATGCTTCAAACCTCGTTTTAACCAATGCATTTTTGTTTCTACACTTGCGTGAAGTGGCTTGATTAATCTAGCTATAAGCGCTAGGCGCGGCTAATTATAAAGTAATATAGCTGATCCCTTATGCCTTTCAGAAGAAAGGTTATGCCTTTTAGAAGAAAGGTTATGCCTTTTAGAAGAAAGGTTATATTTAACTACTTATATAACCTTTAATCTATTACCTTTAGACCTTATCTTAATTAGGTAAACATAATTAGCTATAAAAGAACTTCTAAATGTATTAACTAAAACTTCTATACAATAAGAGAAAGAACCTTTAAATCTATTAGCTAAGACCCTTATAAAGTAGGATAAAGAACCTTTAAATCTAATAACTTATACTATAAGGCTTAAGGCTTTATTAGCTATAAAGGCTTTATATACATAGTAGGGCTAGCTTAGTTAGTTTAGCTAGCTTAGCTAGCTTAATTAGCCTGATTAGTTTAAAAAGCTTAGTTTATTCAATTAGTTAATTAGTTTGGTTAGTAGCTAATAGTTAGTAGTTAATAGTTAGTAGTTAATAGTTAGTAGTTAATAGTTAGTAGTTAATAGTTAATAGTTAATAGTTAATAGTTAAGTTTCTAAAAATATTATTTTAAGTTTAAGTTTCTAAAATAAATGTTTTAATAGATAATTAGGTTTTTAATTATTAGATTTATAGTTTATTAATATATTTAAACTTATTATATAATAAAGTATAATATCTATAATATTAGAAAAAGTATTTATTATATTTATTTAAATATTAAGTTATTCTTGTATAATAACAGCTATATATTTTATATTTATGAAGGTGTTAGAAGTTTTTAATATTATAAGAAATAAAGAGATTTTATAGTTTAATATTTTTAAATTTATATACTTAAACTTACTTTGTTATAATAAATTGTTTTATTTAATGAAAGGTTAATATTTTAAGAAGTTTATTTATATTATTCCTTTTTATTTAAGTTTCTAAGCTTTCATAAAAAGTTATTATAAGTTTAAACTTAAATAATAAAACTATTCTCTATAGTATTCTTTTAATTTAATTAAAATATTTAAAACTTGAAACAAATTTATAAATACAAACTATTTTAAATAGACTTATAGTAAAACTATTTCATTTATTATAGATTAAATATAAATCTTATATAAAACCTTTAATATTATTATATTGAACTTTAAATATTCTATTTTAATTATTATAAACTTTATTAATAACTAGTTCATTAAAATTCTAAATATACTGTTTATTTTTATTAAGAATCTAGAAAACTAAAACTATAATAAGAAATCTATTATAAATTATATACTAAAAGAATTATATTATATCTTCTTTATAAGAAGTTATTTAGTAAATATTAACTTTCTTTACATAGAAGTATTAAAACAGTTTGAATCTTTAACTATAACTATTTTAATATTTTTAAAAACTGTATTTGTATTATATCTATTTAGTATTTTACTATTTATAAAATAGAAAAATAGTTTTGAAATTTAAAGTATATTTTTAAAGTGTATCTTTTAAAGCTAGAAGTTTATATATTTAATTACCGTAAGAACAATATAATAAGCTAAGATTTCTTAATTTAATTTCGTATTAGCTATTTTCTATATAGCTACTTTAATTATAAAGTTAATAGAAAAAAAGAGAAAAATAAATAGTTTTTATCAAAATAAACCGTTTTTAATAAAACTAAAAATAATTAAGTTAGATTACTAAATACAAGTTTATTTATTTATTTAATCTATTTAGAACCGTAAAAGAAGTTTAAATAACCTTTATTATATAATTATTATAATAATTAAATAGTTACTAATTTTAGTAGTTTAAAAACTAAAGAGATTTTATAAATAAGAGATATATATTATAATAACTATAATTTCTACTTAGAAGTACTGCTTTTAATAGCTTAATAATAAATTAATTACTTTATAATAGTTATTAAATTATAAAATTAGAGGTTTAATAGTTATTTAAAAATAACTTTACTATTTAGTAAATAGCTTTTAGTACTTAAAAGACTTATAACTTATATAAAGTAACTTAACTAATCTAGCCATAAATACTAAATATAGCTAGCTATGAAATAATATAGCTAATCCTTTATAAAAATTAGAATTTAAGCTAAGTTTTAAGCTTTAAGCTTAAGCTTAATAAATTACTATCTTATAATAGCTTCTATATACTGCTTATAATAGCTTCTATATACTGCTTAAATTACTACTACCTTCTTCTTACTAAAAGGTTAAGCTATCTTAATAGATATAGTAGAGGCTATAAGGCTTTAAAGCTATATAAGGCTTTTAACCCTAAAGCTATAACGTGGTTCATCATTGAGCGGGACACCATCATCAACCGGGACACTTTTTCCATATTTTGAACTAAAAACCCTTATATCTCAACCACAATCAATTCAATTGATTATAACTACTCAGAATCACTCGAATTACTGATTTCTTCAGTCTCTGGGCAGGTTC
>JANUHK010000504.1:0-12421 GCA_026319125.1 Colletotrichum noveboracense | reverse complement strand
ACCAACAACATCCCTTGGTCCCAAGGCTTCTACAGCCAGGGCGGCAGCAGACCAGGCTCCAAAGAACAGCTGGCATCTTACCTATATGCCCAAGGCCAGCACTCCTGCAGCCGCAATACCTCCCAGGGTCCTATAACCCTATAGTCACACAGACGAAGGAAATAGCAGCAAGGACCTTCCAGGCCTGGCTTAAGACTGTGATCTACTCAGACAGCTCTAAGGCCCCTAATGGCGTTACAGGGTTTGGCTTTGTTATATACCATAAGAACAAACGTATAGCCCAAGGCTGCGGCCGCCTCAGCTTAGCAGAAGTGTTTGATGGGGAGGCTGAAGGGGCGAGGGCAGGGCTCCAACAAGCCTTCCTTACCTCCCAGGGCCAGCCTATACACATCTATATCAATAACACCAGCGTTATCCAGGGGATCCAAGGCAGGGTCCCAGACTCCTCACAAGCTGCCTTCCTTAAGATCCAAGAGGCAGCTAGGATATATAACATATAAACCCATTAGTCCCCAGGGCACAAAGGCATCAAAGGGAACAAAGAAGCAGACAGCCTAGCCAAAGAGGGCACAACCCTGCCAGCCCCTAGAGGCCAACTAGCCACCCTATCAGGGATCAAACAGCTAGCTAGAGAACGCATATGCCGCCAGTATAGAAAATAGTAGAAGCAAGAGGCAACACCCCGCTATACCTAACTAAGGCTTAAGGCTTCCCTCACCTACCCCCCTAAACTAGCCCTACCACAGGCTATACTCCATCATCTCCTAGCAGCCCAGTCAGGCCATAGAGACTTCGAATAATACCATCAACGCTTTAACTATACAGAAGCACTGCTTACCTGCTCCTATAGGGAGGCAAAGGGGGCAGACCACCTAGTCTACTGCCAAAAAACCTTAGCGAGGAGGCTTCAGTAGCCCACCCTCCACCCTTCTAGTCCACAGGAGCCTATAGGACCAATAGGATCTCTAGATCAGTACTACAAGGGGCTAATCACTAATCATAAAGGCTTCCAGGCCTTTCTCTATGTGATGGACTTCTTCTGGAAGATCTGCCCGCAGCACTAGGGCCTAGGTCTGAACCTAAGCCTAAGTAACGAACCCCCTCCTCGTAGAGGAACTAACAGGTATAACAGAACTAGGGAACCAGCAGGAACTAGGGATAGATAGAACACATAGTAGCCTATAGGTAAGATTTGGAGGACGTTAGGAAGAGGCGGGTACTATAGAGTATATAGCTTAAGCCTGCAGCCCTCCACGCCATATACCCCTCGGGAGGTCGGCCGCAGGGGCGGTTACGCCCCTGCCGCCACGGCGTTAAATACAACAACAACAACAAAATTATCAATGACGTATGGATCATACCTCTGCCTCTCTCTTAGATGTCAACGCGAAACTTTGAACGTAAGGCATCTATTCCATCCTTAAAACTTGTCAGCTAGTTCTTTCGCGCAGCATTGGCATACGGGGCTCATCCGTGAACCTTGCGTCGCTGTGAATTCCATTCCCATCATGTTCTGTCAGTTTGGGCACTATTCCAACGCGTAACGCTTGAAACTGCTAGCATCGCAACTACAGCTGTCGTAGTCGTCGTCGTTGTCGTCGTCGCTGTCGTCGTCGCGTATATCGTCATCATTACCTCTACTGTCGGTATCAACACAATTGTTCTCTCTACTCTCATCGTCCTTAACGGGTGGATTCCACCTTGCGATGTCTTTGTAAGTACCTTAGCACATACGATTTCTCCCACAAGATAAAATGGGATCGAATATTCTGTGCTTCAATTACGCCCAATACTTCACCCTTCTTTACCCCTCAAATTCACTAACATGTCATCATAATTTCAGATTGAGCGCTCGCGGAGAAAAGCGGGCTCTTTGAAGGCCTGAGTGGGTCTTTGGCTGCTGTCCTTTCCTATGAGGAGTTGCGGGGTCGGCTTTCCACGACATTTTATCCAAAATGGTCGCGCTGATCCGACACGCGATCTCAACTAATTTCAGCGAGCTGAAACGTGAAGGGCATCATAATGCGGTATGCGACATATCAAGACCGCTCGCTTGAATTTCTGCCCTTGCACTCTCTGGTAAATAGCACTTGCTGTCTTTTGACGAAATTCCCACATAGAACTATTGACCGAAATCACATCGTCATGACGCAATATACACTGCATACCTCGATTTTATTTGACCCTTTGATCAAGCAGGTTCGCCAAAATGTCTCCATCACAGTTGACTCGGCGACTGGCCTCATTGTTCGCGTCTTTGAGCGAAACGACGAGGAACCATTTTCACAAACTCTGCAAGAGCAAGACATTGACCTGCGGGGGAAGTATGTGATGCCTGGACTCGTGGATGCGCACACACACGTGTTTTTGCATTCGTATGAGTGAGTCGATCCATCCTAATCCGGCTCATTTTCTGTTGTACTGATTGATATCTATAAGTGAAACGGGTGCTCTCCAACAAAAGAGAGACGAGAGTATGACAGAACGAGTTGTCCGTGGGGTCAATCATTGTCGGACGGCTTTGCTTGCGGGATACACGACTTACAGGTGCGTGGTTTCTTCTGATTGCCTCCAATAATGCCTGAACACACACACTGACTGCTTTTTGTTTCTGCAACAGAGACCTTGGATCGGAGGGTATGCAAGAATGTGACGCCAACCTGCGAGATGCCATCGCTCGCGGGCTTACCCCGGGGCCACGCCTGTTTGTGGCAACCAAGGTGATTGCCAGCACCGGTTCCTTTGAGCCGCGCACTGAGAACAGCGCCGGTGGCCACTGCCTACCGGCTGGGGCGGATGCTGTTGATGGTGTCGAACAATGCCGGCAGGCAGTTCGGCGGCGGATTGCCGCGGGAGCAGATATTATCAAATTCTTTGCCGATTACCGCCGGAGAATCATGAGATCGCCCCCTGCGCAGCAACATCCCTACATTCCAAGTGTTTTGTATCCCCCCAAAGAACCTAATCCAGACTACCTGGTGTTCTCCCAAGAAGAGATGGATATGATTGTCAAAGAAGCGGAATTAGCGGGCGCCCCAGTTTCGGCGCACTGCTGCACGTTGAAGGGAGCGATGGCAGCCATCCAGGCTGGGGTCAACACTATTGAGCATGTTTACTTTGGCACCGATGACATGCTTATGCGAATGATTGAGAAAGGAGTCATAATGGTGCCTACTCTTGCTATTGCAGAAAAGCTGCATGCCCACCGGTTTGACCAGATCCTAAAGCAAGTCAAACGGGCGCACGACCTTGGAGTACGCCTAGCTTGTGGTGGTGACACGGGAACCTATCCGCACGGCGACAATGTTCGGGAGCTGGAGTTGATGATCGAGGCCGGTATACCAGTACTTGATGTGTTGGAGTACTGTACTGTTGGGGGCTGGGAGGCATGTGGAGGAGACTTATGCGGGCGACGATTTGGATGGTTCGCAGAGGGCCTGCAAGCCGACATTGTGGCACTTGATGGGGATCCTGGGAAGAACACAAAGGCTCTCAGGTCTGTCAGCTTTGTCATGAAGGATGCCAAAGTGTGGAAGGAGGGGGGAATAGTACGAGACATGCACTAGGAGAAATGAAGTCCGATCTGAATCTTGACCGCCTACTCTACTCTACCTATATCTTTACACTTATTTCGAAGTCGTGCATATTGGAAGTTGCAAAACGGACTTCCAAACGACGACTATGATTACAACAATGACGACAAAGATAACGACAACAACGACGATAACGACGATTAGGACGATTAGGACGATGATGACGAGAAATACAACGAGATGATACTTTATTGGCTTTTCTATCAAGTTTTACGTCCCGTGTCTACGTGATTATGCTTGTTTTGCCTCTTTTCGCTCGAAGGCGGACATCCCTGAGACCAACGCTCCTAGATGTAACCCTCCTCCCATAAGAAGAGCGGTTCTGCGTTGTCCCCGGTAACAAAATCTGTCAGGTTCTCATGCGCATTTTTGAGGCACTCTTCAAGCATCTCCGGGTCTCTGGGAGTGAATCTGAGTTTAAATAATGAGGGGATGGCATTGGATGCCGTTGAGTCCTCCTTGTAGTCGATGTAATGGACATTCGGGGGCATTTCCTTACTCTCTGTGATCTTGAAGGAGAGAATCAAGCGAACAAATACTCCGTACAGCATCCGGTTCGCGAAGTTGACGGCAGTACACATTCGGGCTCCAGCACCATAGGCAAAATGGTATGGGGGGGGTATATCGCATGCTGCTTCTATCCATCGCTCCGGACGGAACCCGTGAGCGTCAGGACCATACGTCTCTTTGTCTACGTCACTAGTCAGCTGGAGACAACCAACTCATCGCATTTTCAAGCAGAAATCGTACCAAAATTGACGGCCTGGTTATTGATGTAGATAAGCATTCCTTGAGGAATGGTGGCTCCCGCATACGTGAAGTCTTTATAGACCTGTCGGGCTGGAAGAATCTTATGGGGCGGGTAAAACCGCAAGGCTTCCTTCACCAAACCGGAGACGTATTGGCTCTTCTCTTCGAGAAGGCATTGCTCAAATGCATTCTCATATGAACCGTAGGCCACTATCATATCTGAGTATGCCTTCTTCTGTATCTCCTGTCCCCAGGGCGTTGACAGAGCCCCAAGGGTGACGATGACGGTCGAGTAGATAGTTTCGAAACCGCCAGACATCAGACCGCCGAGGATTGTTTTGATATCAACTATTGACGTTAGCGTGAGTCGTCCGCCAGAGCTTTACTCGTTGAATAGTACATACGCTTTGTAAGGCCCTCATGGTTGTCTTCAAGAAGCATTTCAGCCACGCATTTCTTATCACCAGGTCGTAGTCTGTTGGGGCTTTTCTGAACATTACTGAACATAGTGGCAAGCCAATTGTCTCGTCGATTTCGAACTTCCGTCGCAGTGACCGTGCGCTGGTTGGTGCCCAGGTACCTCAAGTGAGGAATAAAGTCTTGAGGGTTGGAGTTTGTGGATCGGAAGCTGTACTGGATTAACCCTTATGTTCTTCCGGAGCTCTATTTCAACCGAGGTCTTACCTTGCAATCGTTCTCGCGTCTTCGAGAATCTGGAGAAGCATTGGATCTTGAACCGAATCGAATCGAGTACCGTAGCAAAGCATCATCATAAGGTTGAGAGAGAGACGCTTCTGATACACATGAGGCATGATATCAACTGCCCCCTTCAGGCTGTCGTAGTAAATCCTGGAGATTACGGCGCACGTCTCCATATGTAGCATCCCGTGCATCTTCTTCATTGCTGGCCCAGTCGTGAACGAGCCAACAACCCGCCTCTGCTTCTTGGTCCTCTCATTCCACGGAGATGTGCCAATGGTTGCCGCTTTGAAGACCTAAAGTCAGCATCCTTTCTGGGCGCGCTGCGCTCATACGTTCAAGACCTTTACTAACCGGATGTCTTCGAAATAACTCCGTGAAATGTGTAGAACCATGGCCGGTCGATGGTGGCTAACTGATTCTTAACTAGCCATTCTCGGGCTGACTCAAATGAATTGATCATGATAGCCCGTCGGCGTCCCATCCTAAGCTGGAAAACAGGCCATCCATACTTGGCAGCCCATGATGCTGCCGTGGTAGCATGGTCGTTGCCCAGCTGAGGTAGATGGCCAGCCAGTAACCTCCCGCCAGGGATCTCAGGAATGCCCTTGACTTCGGAGAAGTCCACATAAAAGAAGTTGAGATACAACAACAAAACTGCCGACAAGGTGACGATTACCAGGCCGAAGAAGGCCACGGTCGTGTGCATGCCAGTCGTAAAAAGAAAATCCATTGCACAAGCGCATCATTCAGGCCTCATGGTGTCCGAATCCCAGTGAAGAAAGATGACGATGAGTGTTATATGCGTCTAGTTACGTCAAGTCCCAGCAAGCAAGCCTAGGACCATCTGTGGAACAGCCTGTCAACTGTACGCACGTATCGACAAGGGTGGGTGATTCGGGTCTTGGGCAAGACCTTCTGGATCGGCGGATCGCGTCGCTTATCCCAGCTTTGTCGGCTATCTCCGAGGCACATTGTCGCACTCGTCAGCCCCGAATTACGCAGACGTCTCGTGATCCTAGAAGGTGGCATTTACTCTTACTTTGGGAAGGTTTTGCGGCGAGCCGGTATAAAGAAGACATGTCTTGAATTGATAGATCCATTCAAATTCTCCTTTGCCAGGTTGAACGGCACTGCACCGGCGTCAGCATTCCAGTTCTCCAACATGGCGAGTCTACGCATCAGTGAACTATTTGACGTCGCCGGCCGATGGGTTGCAATCACTGGTGGAGGTGAGAATCCTCTTGTGCTTTCTCACGTGTAGACAGATTCGGTTCTCAGACTGACATCGTCAGCCTCTGGCATTGGGCATATGCTGGCGCGAGGATGCATTGTCAATGGAGCCAGCATCATTCTCATAGACATAAATGAGAAGGCGCTCGCGGATACCAAAACAGAACTTGAGAATTTAGCGACGTCTTCAAACTCAGATGCTGAAGTGGTGATGTTCGTCTGACTCCCTAGTGCCTCGATCTAAGCACCCGTTGACCCTGCTGGCAGAATTCGTGGTGATCTTTCCAGTGAGAACATGGTTAAAGATGTGGTTGAGTCAATCAGATCTATGCGAACATCGTTAGATGCATTGATTCACTGCGCCGCTGTTCGATACATGAACGACATTACGTACACTCCAGGCGACAGTCTGGGCCAACTCGAGGCCGCGACATTATCAGCGCCGTACAAAGGCTGGGAACATACCTTTCGCTTGAATGTCCTTGCACCATATTATTTAACGGCCGGATTAATCAGTCTCTTGGGCTCAGCAGCCGCACAAGGAGACGGACGGGGCTGCGTTATTTTGTTCAGCAGTCCGGCCAGCGTGCATAACCACCAGTTTGTTCCCTGCTACCAAACCTCCAAGGCTGCAGTGGATCATCTTGTCAGAATCATGGCGGCCGAGTTCGCAAACTTCTACAGTAAGATATTGAGCACCGCTGCCTTACCATGCATCAAAGGCCTCGCTGACTCGGTAGTTCGTATCAACGCCATGTCTCCTGGGATTGTTCCCTCAGGAATGACTCCCGACGACGGCACTTCCAATCTGCGCTTAGCAGACGATACCCCGGCCAAAAGGGCAGGAAACGAAGAGGACATGGTCGGGTGCGCGCTTTGGCTAATGAGCAAGGCAGGTGCTTTCATGGATGGAAAGGTGGTTCGAGTTGAAGGCGGAAGGTTGCTTATTCTAAAAGGCGTCACTTCCAACTCAGATTAAACATTCAATTGATAACTGAGCATCAAGTAGCACGTTATTACGTGGCAGTCTTCAACCAGGTCATCTTCGTGCACGAAAAGGTGATTCAAGGTTTGAGCATGAATACATTGGAGCAGGCGATTTTGTGCTTGCCCATGTGGATGGAAAAAGGAAAGGAAAAAGAATGATAGCATTATCCTGAACTAGGCTTCGCGTTGTACTGGAGCGACACCTCCTTCTCTTCCTCCCATCACATGGCATACCTGAAGTAAGGATTCTTCAAATCTGTCGTATCCCGCTTTCCCAACTCACTGCCGAGCCGCTTCTGTTCTTCCTCAGAGATGTCACTCTCAGCCAGAGCCCGGTCTCGGCGCCTATTTTCTCTCATGTACCAAAGCCTCCAGCAGATGATGACCAAGATTTGAAGACCGAAGCAGGCAGAGCACGCAATTGTGCCACCGACATAGCGAGGGGCATCTTTGGTTTGGAAAACCTGAGCACCGACCATATTCCCACCGCAGTATGCAATCAGTGTCATGGACGAAACGACTGTTCTTTTCGTCGTCCCTGCAATGTTGGAGGTAACTAGATAGAACTGACGTCAGATAAGTCGACCATCTAGGAAACGAGACCTACTTAAACTCCATCCGAGGAACAGCGATAGAGAAAAGACCACAGTAATGTCGAACATGCCCCATTTCAGCCATTTGTGCTCCGGTGTGTTTGGCATCAGAGACATCACTAGCATACCAACAAAAGGTAAGATGCATGAGATGATCATGATGAACATGCGCTGATTCTGGAATTTCCGAAGGTACCAGGCGACAAGGATGAAGACAATAACGTAAATAGCTGGTTTCGAGTCAACTTCGTGTTTTTCTCCTACCCAAGTAACCAAGCCTCGGAACAAGAGCGGGGCGAACAGGAATAGGGAGGAGGATACCATTACGGGGTAAACCCCAAAGCATAGATTGCCATGTGTCGAAACCGAAGGTGACGTAGAGTAGAGAGCTGAAGGTGGTAATGCCCCTACGACACTCACTTGTTAGCTTCATCAAATGCAGCTAAGCTTTTCAACTTACCCATTAGGGATGCATGCTAGAAACGTTTTGAAAAAGCCGAAATACACCTGCGGGTCCTTGAAGCACTCCCAGACGTGATCCCAATTCCATGCCTTGTTGGCGGTCTCCTCTCCAATTTGATTCTGGCTGACTCGCGCAATTCTACCGCTCATTAGTGTTGCACAAGGCATCATGAAACCAAAGGCACCTACGCCATTCTTTTCTCTGCTTCGGTCAACCACGGGACATTTTGGGGCATCCCAAGGACAAAATAGCAAAAGATGGAACCGATGAGTGTGAGCCCGCCAAGGAAGAGGGAAATGGTGCGCCAAGCTGCAATGTCGCCCTTTGCCACAGCGTGTCGGGCGATTCCGTACAAGATCAGGTTACAAGTTATTGTGAAGAAGCCTTGCGAAGATTGCCAGAACAGGGAGCGCTGAGCGTGTTCAGACGTGCGATACCATGCGCCAGTAATTAGGAGAAAGCCAGGAGAGATGTTGCATTCGAAGAAGCCCTGAAGGGCGCGGAGCGCCATCAACTGGGCCCAGCTGTTGCATGCGCTGATGCAGAGGAGACAAATAGCTTGCAGCTTTTCAGCAACTTTCTCTTCGGGGGCATGAATCTTTCTTACACCAACCAACCATGTACGCGGTCAGAACACGGCCGAGTTTGTACTGCTGCAGCAGCCAGGTGGACGGAAACTCGCCGACGAGGTACGTGATGTAAAAGCTAATGACTTGTGTGAGACTGTGAGAAGCCAGCTCGGATGCAGAGGTGGTGTTCTTACATGGTTGTCAACCACTGGTACTGCTGTCCATGCAGCCCCAGCTCGGTGGTCATACCAAAAAGCTTCCTTGCGTTAGTAAGACCGAGATGGGTAAGCCATTGGAGTCAAGAGTTGAAGACATACCGCCTGAATACTGATGGACGTCTTGTCGGTCTGTTGGATGCCATACATGAAGAACCTGGTGTTGGCGTTAGCATCAATACGGGTGATACATCGAGCAGAACAAACTTACATGGTTGGAATGAGATATCGGTCAATCTTCCGCGTCAACTTCTTGTAATCCTCCTCCGTATACTCTTGAGTTCAAGTTAGCGTCGATCTACACTTCCAAACGATGTCAAAAACGTCTTACCTTCCGAATGGCCCATTTCAGTCGTGGTCACTGGCTCGATTCCGAGGTCCTTCTCGCCGTCCTTGGAGCCATCCTCCGATTCGGGTCGAGTCATCGACGGCGGGCCAGCACTTGGAGAAGCCATTGGAGTCCACTTGTGCAAGAAGAACGGCGATGGATTGCTGACTGTTGTGGCGGTTTGGAACCGAGCTGGCAGTTCTGCAGTTGTCATTCCACAGAGCATGCCCGGATGAAGTGTTAAATGCGGAGAGGCCTTGGTTCAAAGCATGTCGGGATGTTGGCTCCCACCGGTGACCCGTTATCTCGGGAATATTGGCACTGACCAAGCGCTAGAGATAAAGATGAGGCCGTGTTGCCAGGATTCTTGTCAAGCCAGAAATCAGTGTATCTTTCTCAATGAACCGAAGGCCTGAGCCGGGAGCCAGACCGCGCCTACGGACTGATGCATACGTCCCCTTCCTGAGAGACTATCCGTTTCGCCCGGCCAATCGACCACTTCGGTGTTTCCCGTGGATAACTTCAAAAGTTGCGGGTATCACCGACGGTCCCCGCCCCCAAGGCGGGGGTGGAGCAGCTGTGGGTATTTCTTCTGCGGGTATTTCTTCTGCGGAGATGTGCTTGGGTGGTATTTCCATGCAGTATTAATGATAACGGAGCATGCGTCTCCTGGCTATCGAGATAACGTGAATATGCCTCCGGCGGAAGTATTCTGATCAGAAGTAGTAGAGTATAATAAAGGGGTGTGCTACTCTATCATCTCTGCCCTCTTATCGCCCATTTGGTACAAGGATGCACAGTGCCAGAACCGATATGGAGGACCAAGACCCTATCCCCGTCGGTAACTCCACCGAGCCTTTTTGGAGAACAGAGCTCCACGAGTTAGACAGTCATCGCAGCACCGAGCATCTTCCTGCCGAGTGCGATGTTTTGATCATCGGGGCTGGGTTTTCTGGCACCGCTCTTGCCCACTACATTTACGAAGACAACCCTTCCCCTCCATCTGTTGTGATTCTCGAGGCTCGAGAGGCGTGCTCAGGTGCCACAGGGCGTAATGGTAAGTTAACCCTACGTCGTTTTCTCCCTTCCCTTGAACTCATTCGACAAATCATTTGAACCGTCGATTACAAAAGATCTAACTCCACTTCTTAGGCGGTCAACTGAAGCCTGATGTTTACTTCAACATACCCAA
Source organism: Colletotrichum noveboracense (assembly GCA_026319125.1). Classification (NCBI taxonomy): domain Eukaryota; kingdom Fungi; phylum Ascomycota; class Sordariomycetes; order Glomerellales; family Glomerellaceae; genus Colletotrichum; species Colletotrichum noveboracense. Next base: position 1,799 of record JANUHK010000504.1, on the reverse strand, counting down.
GTACATCGAGAAATATGGCGTGGACGCCACGGTTGAGGTCGCCAACTTCGAGTCTTCACAGGTCTTTGCAGTAAAAGAACTTGTAGAGAAGGAGAGGATAGACTGCGACTTCACTCTAACCAGGACCTGCGACGCCACTGTGGATGAGGGTCTCGCTACCGCAACTGAGGAGGCGTTCGCGAAGCTGGTCGAATCCGGGGTGGCTAATCTCAAGGATGTACATTACACACCTCGTGCGCGGGCTGAAATGGTAAAGGCTCCCTATCCGCACATAGTTTAGCTTGGGACATAGAGAATTGCTAACCAGAAGAATCAGGTTTCGGGCGTAAAAGGGGCCCTGTCGTGCTTCACGTTCACGGCGGGCCACATTTGGCCGTATAAAATGGTTATGCACTTGCTGGAAGGCGTTGTACAGAAAGGGGCAAACCTCCAGACTCATACTCCTGTCACTCATATCTCAGAAAATCCCCTTCTTGACGGCCGCTGGGAGGTATCCACGGCGCGAGGAAGTATCAAGGCCAAGAAGGTTTTACTGGCTACCAACGGATACACTTCATACTTGGCCCCCGAGTTCAAGAACCATATCGTGCCCGTACGAGGCATCTGCAGTCGCATTGTTGTGCCTCAAGGGAAAACAGCACCCTACATGTCGCAGACCTACAGCATCCGGCACGGACCGTCAATGTACGACTACCTTATACCCAGGACCGATGGTAGTATTGTTGTCGGCGGCGCGAAGCCGACCTTCTGGGCCGACCGGTCTCAGTGGTACAATGTGTTCGACGACAGCAAGCTCATTGAGCCAGCAAAGACTTATTTTGATGGGTTGATGCAGAGAACATTCCGTGGGTGGGAGAACAGCGGTGCTTATACCGACAAAGTCTGGACTGGTAGTAAGTCAAATTTCAGGGACGATAAACACTACCGATTGGCACAGTCAAGCTAATACGAGTCGCTCCAGTCATGGGTTTCAGCTCTGATTTCATGCCGTACGTGGGCGAGGTACCTGAAAAGCCGGGCCAATTCATCCTTGGGGGGTTTTCAGGCCACGGCATGCCACTGATTTTGCTGTCAGCCAAGGGAGTGGTGCAAATGTTGCGCCACGGAAAGTCCTTCGCAGAGACAGGTATACCCTCCCTGTTCCAGGCCACTAAGGAGCGTCTGGAAAACACGAAGAACTCCATCATAGACGAACACGGTGTCCAGCATGTGAGGGGCAAGTTGTAGTCAAGACTAAATCTCGCTTTCTTAATGTGCATAAATTACGTAGCCCATCATATTGAAATCGTTAATCCTCTCTGAAACACTTGAACGCTTCCACCCGATCTTTTGGGGACGTCTCCGCCATGGAAGCTAGGTAGTTAACAACATCTGTGGCAAAGTCGATACCAAACTAAATCGAGCGCTTGTCACTCAGCTGGGAGTTGATAACGAGAATCTTGCATCTTCAATTTTTAAACGGTCTCTCTTTCTACGTCAAAACATGCACCAACGCAGGTTTTAACAGGGCGGCTGTTTGACGTACTTGCGTTTTCTAGCTAGAGAACAAGCTCAATAGATTGATATTCTTTAACAGAACCACTATTTCTCTTGTGCTAGAGCGGCTATCTTTCCTGTGTACTCTCTATTGTTGTTAGCGTTGTAGTCGCTATTTTCGTTGATGTTGTCGTCGTCGTCCCTCATCGTCGTCCCTCATCGTCGTCCCTCATCGTCGTCCCTCATCGTCGTCCCTCATCGTCGTCCCTCATCGTCGTCCCTCATCGTCGTCCCTCATCGTCGTCCCTCATCGTCGTCCCTCA
>JANUHK010000503.1:0-12469 GCA_026319125.1 Colletotrichum noveboracense | reverse complement strand
ATCCTCCCTATTTCCTGGGCATTCTTATAACCTTGCCATTGACCTTGTCGATATTCCTGGAACCTTCTAGCAAATGCGCCATTGGATTTGGTGGGTCCAATGAGTCGTGGCTGAGGGTCTTGCCGAAGGCCGAACACCGGTCCATAGACCGTGACAAGTGTCCCAGTTGATGATAGTGTCCCGCTCAACAATGAACTATGTTACTTATAAATAGTTATAATATACTTATTAGTATAGTTATAAATAATATTTACTTTTAAATTATTAAAAAAAGTATTTTCTTTATAAAGCAATATTTTTATTCTATTAGTAAAATTAAATATAACGTGGTTAATAAGCAAGTGAGACAGATAAGCAAGTGAGACATAAATCTACAACCACTTTACAAATGCAAACACAAAGCAACACTTAGAACCTCAAATTAATTAAAACTACTCAGAATCCTCTTCACCAGATATTTCTTCAACAAATTAATATATTCACGCATTATAACTAGTGTTCCCATAGATACCACACCGCTATTAGGCTGTCTCAGTCCCCAGTTGATAACTACTACCCTAACGTATTTCCTCCTCAATCTAGGCTGTGGCCTCCCTCTGCAATTAAATATCCTCTGCCTCAGCTATAGTGAGACTACCTCTTTATCTGAGACAGGCTTTTTTAGCCCTCTAGCGTCAGCTAAGTATATTATTCTTCTCTCGAAGGATCCTATTCTCAGACCTCAATAAGGCAATCTAATGCATAAATCTATACGCCCCCTTTAATAAATACTCTATAGCTTTAATAATTAAAGTTAGTAAGCTATTCTGATAGCAGGAGATTTTATTCTTAATGAGTTCTAATTGAGAAGATGCTTCTGTTAGGTTATTTAGTGTCTGAGAAGTCTATAGGGGAGGTGTTGTTAGAGGGGACCCTAGGGGCGTTAGGGTGTGTAACTTAACGTCAAGTTTTGAAAGCACACTTTCAGCACTTAAAGGAATAGGCCCAGCCCCTCTAAAACCTCCCTAGATGTTTTCAACCATCAGGGCTTATGTGAAAGCCTCGCGAAATACAGGGAAGAAGTCTTCCTTTGTAATATAGGTATTACCCTAGCGCATCTTATCCTCAATTTATCAACTATAAGCTATTTTCAGAGGCCTAAAACACCTAACATCTAAGGGCTGGAGCAGATGAGACGAATAAGCTAGCATATAGAGTATAATAATGTTGTTTTCCTTGCAATAAATCTCAAAGTCAGCAGCATAATGACTTTTATGTCTATTAACGATGAGGAGGCGATAGCTGCCTTATGTACGTAGTTTTATACACTAATTAAAATGCTAGAGCTAATCTAAGCCTCTTTTGTTTATTATCTATCTGTTTTCCAATATTATAATAACCTAGTCGCATAGTAGACCAGTTTCTATATACTAGGTGGAAAGGTGATATTACCCCACAACAATAATATATAGCGGAACGCTATAGCCTAACAAACTAATAGATTGAATAACTATAACCTATTCATAATTACCAGGCTGCATCATTTTTATATTTAAACGCCTTTTAGAGCTTATAACAACCATTCCAGATGCAATCTAGCCTATTATAAACCTAGTCTCATCAAAGTTATAGATATCTAAGTCCATAATACTATATTTCGCAACTATGTTCGCCACAAGCTGAAACCACACGTTTATTACGTCTAGATCTTCGCATTAGGCCCTCTTATAGTTATACTTACAAAAAAAGCACATCCAGAGCTGCAGTTATCGCTTAACGAAGTTTAAAGCCCAGCGCTTCCCAACCAGGGGCGTATCGCAGTCAGCAAGGAGTCAATTAGCCATATCTTCAACACCACTAATATAGGGAGGGAACAATCAGAAATCTAGGCTGAGTATATACTCAACTAGCTTCTCCTCTTTAAGCTCTATCAATTTCTGTGAGTTAGCCATTATATCAGGTCGTAATAGTGTTCCCTTCAATCGATAGGATAAAGTTGCGTGACTGATTAAATAGATCCTACTTGCGGCCCGCGCAGAAAGATTTAGGTCGTTTATGATAGCTTGTAGGGCAAGCTGAATACCTGCCTCTTTGCTTTGGGGTGCCATGACTTATTGTGGAAGATGCGTGGCTGGAGGTGCGAGCGCGTTGTGGTTGCGGATTTATGTCTCACTCGCTTGTCTGTCTCACTTGCTTATCAACCATGTTATAGCTAATATTTATAAAATATTTATATTGAAATCTCTAATATATTAATAATTTCTAAAAATATAAATTGTATAAGAAAATAACAAAAATTATATAGATTAATAATATATTTAGCAATAATACTTCTAATAGTAATTTTACATATTTTATAGCGTTGTAGCTGAATAATAGAGAAGTAGTATTATAAAAAGTTAGTATTTTAGGAGTAATAAAGAGAGGAGATAGCAGTAGCCTACCTTCTTAAAGAGTTTAGGGTAGGTAATATACTAATTTACCTGTATTAAAATATGCTACTATAATTTAGGTAGCCTTTATACAACCGAAAAACAGCCGCTACACAGCCAAGAGGCTAAGAAATATAGAGGGTTGCGTGCAGGAGCAAAAGGATGCTCCCGCGGGAAGGGCGTCGATACTAAGTCTCACATAAGCGTTCTCAGCAGCAAGAAATCTCGGGAATACATATGTAACTGCCACCTCCGGAGTTTGTGACTCCCACCCAAAAGCGCTGACGTGAGGCCTCGGTGAGTGGCGAAGCAGACGCGGACGGCAAAAATGGCAGGCGGCGGGCACGCCCGAATTGGAATGGCGCCGGTCAGTTGTTGCGGAGGTTGGTTGAACTAGGGTATAAGCCGGGCCATCTCGCGTGGGCGCACTGCCAAATAGCCAAAGCCCTGGCTGCTTGCTCGTTTGGGACAGACCCGGCGTGAAGGGGGTTGACTTTGCAGGTTGCATTATCCTGACGGAAAACAGGAGAGGTTCTTGGGTGACAGTAATGCGGGCGAGGTGGAAAGATGGCACCCATATAATCTCACGGTCAACATTGAGTAACGAGCATCTGCCCAAGCCTGCTTCAACACGTCTTAGCAGCAGCCATAGGCCATTTCCGTATCACACTGCTTGCGCCGGGCTACCATGTCAGCGACGCAAGGGCCGCCTACACTCCTGGTCTTTGGACCGCAGACCTCGCTCCCCTCGGACGAGGTGCTGGCCGATGTGCGGAGCGAGCTAGTCGGCAACCACAGCCTCTCCGCTCTGTGCAACGCCGCGGTCCACCTGCCGCGGTTCTGGGACCGGCTCGTCGCGTCCGACCCGAGCCTCCGCCCCGTCCCCGGCGCTGAGCAACTCGCTCGGCTCGCCCGGTGGATCGAGCACGGCGGCTCGCTGCTTGCCCACCACGCCCAGGGCCCCGTGCCCAATCACCTCGCTCTTGCTGTTACTCTACTGGTTCAGATGGCGCAGTACGCACGCTATCTCGGCCATCTGGGCGATGCTACCCGACGGCGGGGCGGGCCCGGGGCCGCGGACGCCCAGCTCGACATAATCTCCGCCGTCGGCGGCCCCGGCAGCGGCGGCATCCAGGGGTTCTGCGTCGGCCTCCTGAGTGCCGTGGCCGTGGCCAGCGCGGACGGCGAGTCCGGCCTGGGACCCGCGGCGGCGGTGGCGCTCCGGCTGGCCGTGTGCGTCGGCGCCTACGTCGACCTCGACGGCGTCTTTGCGCCAGACACAAGCCGCACGCTGTATTCGTGCGTGGCCGTGCGGTGGAGGGAGGGCGAGCAGGTCGACGTCGGGAAGCTGGTCGGATCGTATTCACAAGTGAGTCATCTGAGCCTCTTCTTGATCCTCAGTTCGCAAGCACCCTGCTGACATCAAACGCTGCGAGCAGGCCTACATATCAAGCATCAACGACGAAACCTGCGTGACGGTCACGCTGCGTGATGTGGACTCGGACGAGTTCGCCTCGAATGCCCGTGGCCTGGGCCTTCGTGTGCAGCTCGTCCAAGGCGTCCAGGGACGCTTCCACACCGCCGCTCACAAGCACAACGTGGACAAGCTCATGAGGATGGTTCAACGCCAGAAGGAACTGCAGTTACCGCCCCCGCAGGGCCTTGTGCGCTCCACAGTCGACGGCGCGGTCATTTCCCAGCATAGAGATGGGGATGAGGCCTTCCAGTCAACGCGACTGGTCTTGGAGAGCGTGCTGGTGAGCACAGCAGACTGGTACGCAACGCTCAAGGCATCCATCCAGAGCATGATGTCGGCCACGGCCAACAAAAAGACGACGGTCGTCGCAGTTGCGGGACTCGAAAGCATCCTGCCGGCGTCTGTCGTCCAGTCATTCCGCGTCCTCCCGCTCGGCAAGCTACTCCAAGGGAAGGCGAGCAAGGTTAACGGCACAAACGGCATCAATGGCACAAACGGAATCAGCGGAGCTCACATGGAGCAGGAAATCCACATCGCGACAGCCGACGACGGGGACCTGTCCCAGTACCCACCGCACTCGGTCGCCATCGTCGGCATGGCCGGGCGCTTCCCCGGCGCCGACTCGGTCGACGAGCTCTGGGAGCTGCTGGCGGCGGGCAAGAGCACGGCCGAGGCGGCGCCCGTCGAGCGCCTGGGGCTGCCGCGGACGGGCGAGCACGCTCAGACAAGGTGGTGGGGCAACTTTCTACGCGACCCGACGGCCTTTGACCACCGCTTTTTCGGCAAGTCGTCACGCGAGGCGGCCGCCTGGGACCCCCAGCAGCGCGTCATGCTCGAGGTCGTCTACGAGGCCCTCGAGGCGGCCGGCCACTTCGGCCCCGCGCCCCGTCGGTCTGCGCAGCCAACGGACTTTGGCGTCTACGTAGGTGCCGTGCTCAGCAACTACTACGACAATCTGTCGTGCCATCCGGCGACGGCCTACGCGACGCAGGGCACGACGCGCTGCTTCGTCAGCGGCAGCGTCAGCCACTACTTCGGCTGGACGGGCCCCGCGCTGACCATCGACACGGCGTGCTCGAGCTCACTCGTGGCCCTCAACGCGGCGTGCCGGGCGATCCGCTCCGGCGAGTGCTCGCGGGCCGTCGCCGGCGGCGCAAACGTCATCAGCAGCCCCTTTGACTACCGCAACTTTGCGGCCGCCGGCTTCCTGAGCCCGACGGGCCAGTGCAAGCCCTTTGACGAGGCGGCAGACGGCTACTGCCGGGGCGAGGGCGTGGCCGCCGTGGTGCTCAAGCGGCTCGACGACGCGCTGCGCGACGGCGACACGGTCCACGGCGTCGTCGTCGGCTCGGCGGCCAACCAGAACCACAACGCCAGCCACATCACGGTGCCGCAGCCCGAATCGCAGGTGGCGCTGTACCGCGACGTCATGCGGCAGGGCGGCGTCGCGCCCGGCGACGTCTCGTACGTCGAGGCGCACGGCACGGGCACCCAGGTCGGCGACCCCGTCGAGGTGCGCAGCATCCGCCGGGCTTTTGGCGGGGCGGCCCGCGAGGACACGCTGCACTTTGGGTCCGTCAAGGGCAACATTGGCCACACCGAGGCAACGGCCGGCGTCGCGGGCCTGGTCAAGGTGCTGCTCATGTTGCGCCATCGCCGCATCCCGCCGCAGGCGAGCCACACTAAGCTGAACCCGAAGCTGGGGCCGCCGCTCGAGGACGACAAGATGGCGATCCCGCAATCCCTAGTGGACTGGCAACCGGGCCCCGGGCTGCGACGGGTGGCCTGCGTCAACAGCTACGGCGCGGCCGGGAGCAACTCGGCCGCCCTCATCCGTCAGGGACCGGCCCAGCTGACGCCGGCGGCAAGTCTGGTTCAGCTGGCCAAGTATCCGCTCGTTATCTCGGCCAACTCAGCCAACAGCCTCGCCAGGTACTGCAAGAAGCTGCTTGGCTGGCTGAAGAAGGAGGCGGCAGCGTCGACAGCCCCGGATGCCCTGCTGTCTTCTCTCACGTTCAACCTGGCCGACCGAGCCAATCTCGTGCTGCCCTTCCGCCTGGCGACGACGGTGACCAGCCTTGACGACCTGCAGGAGAAGCTCACAGCGGCCGCGGCGGGAACCGACTCCGACACGACTAGCCCGCCGCCGCCACCGTCACAGAGCAAGCCCGTCGCCGTGCTCGTGTTCGGCGGGCAAGAGAGCAACTTCATCGGGCTTTCCGAGGTCTCGTACCACACGTCCAAGGTCTTCCGCCGCCACCTCGACGCCTGCAACGACTTGCTTCTTTCGGAGGGCCGCACCGGGCTCTTCCCTACGGTGTTCCAGCGCGAGCCGGTACAGCGCCTGGCGGCACTGCATGCGGGCCTGTTCGCCGTGCAGTACGCGTCGGCCGCCTCATGGCTGGACAGCGGGCTCGAGGTGGGCGCCGTCGTGGGCCACAGCTTTGGCCAGCTGACGGCCCTCTGCGTCTCGGGCGTGCTGTCCCTCGCCGACGCTCTGAGGCTGGTGGTCGTGAGGGCCGAGATCATGGAGAAGCACTGGGGCCTGGAGCGAGGCACTATGCTGTCTGTGAGGGCGGACCGCGAGACCGTCGAACAGGCTCTGGGCCCACTGCAGGGCAACGAGTATGCCGAGATCGCGTGCTACAATGGTCCCGAGAGCCACGTCGTCGTCGGCTCGGCTGGCACTATCCAGCTTCTCGAGAAGCACTTCAGCGAGTCGTCGATCCGCACCAAGAGGCTCGACGTCACGCATGGTTTCCACTCCAAGTTCACCGAGCCGATGCTGGAGCACATCTCGGCCCTGGCCAAGGAGCTGGAGTGGCGTCGTCCGGCCATCCACCTGGAGACGTGTGATGAGGTCCAGCGCCAGACGGACCCCGACTCCGAAATGGTGGCGAGCCACACCCGGCGCCCGGTTTTTTTCCAGCACGCAATCGAGAGGCTCGCCACGCGTTTTCCGCAGGGCACATGCGCCTGGCTCGAGGCGGGCCGCGGATCCTCCGTTATGCAGCTCGTCCGGGGCTGCGTGGCTGGCTCCAAGCAGTCGCAGCCGCTGTTCCTTTCGCCTCAGCTCGCGTCCACATCGACAGACGCGCTGGCATCTCTCGCTGACAGCACCGTCGAGCTTTGGAGGCGCGGTCTCGCCGTGCAGTACTGGGCCTTCCATCGCAGCCAGAAGCCCGAGTTTGGCTATCTGAGCCTGCCGCCATACCAGTTCGAAAAGACGCGCCACTGGCTGCCCTTTACCGGGAGGGGGCCAGAGGTCAGCGAAAAGGGGGTGGAAGCCAAGTCTGCGCATCTACAAGGAGGAGAGGGAGCTCATGAGACGCAAGAGCTCCTCACCATCCGCCATCGTGCAGACGACGAAGCTGTATTCCGCGTCCATCCGCAATCCGACCGCTTCCAGGCCGTTGTGAGCGGCCACGTCATGAGTGGACAGGCACTCGCGCCGGCGTCGCTGTATTTTGAACTGGTTGCGCGCGCGGCACTCTTCCTCGCGGATGACGTCGCGGCGACCATGTACGTGCCGGTCGTCGACGACCTGACCATGATGTCGCCGATCGGACGGGACACGGGCACAGAAATCACGCTGAAGCTGAAGCGGAGGACCGAGGATAACGGAGACGGGGGGCCCGCGTGGTCCTTCTCCTTCGCCACACGGCAGGTTTCGTCCTCGTCTGCATCCGTTGCCAACCCGGCTGCTGAAAAGTCCACCGGTACGGTGCTTCTCCGTAGACGCTCCGACGACCGTGCCGCGCGGGCCTTCGCACGCCTCGAGGCGTTGGCGGGCCACGGCCGCCGCGTCGCCGAGCTGCTCGCGAGTCCGGACGGAGAGTCCATGCGCGGCCGACGGATAATATACCAGGCCTTCTCCGCCGTGTGCGACTACGGGCCGTCGTTCCAGCGTCTCGACCACGTATCCTGCGTGGGCAGAGAGGCCGCGGCCACGGTGCGCGCGACGCCCGACACCTCGGCGCCGGCCGACCAGCGCCTGTGCGACGCGCACACGGCCGACGTGTTAATGCAGGCCGCCGGCCTCCTGGCCAACTACTTCAACAACGCCAGCGCGGAGCACATCCTGGTGTGCAACAACATCGAGCGTATCGAGGTGGGCGGCGGCTTCGACCCGGCCGCCGGCGAGTGGCGCGTCCTGGCCACCCTGACCAGCGGCGGCGAGGACGTCGGAGGCCACGAAGTCGTCAAGGAGGCCTCGGCGGACCTGTATGTGTTTGACGCGCGGACGGACAGGATGGTCATGGCCTTCTCTGGCTTCCGGTTCTCGCGCATGCCGCGGGCTCTGTTGGCGCGCCTGCTGCAGGGCGTAAACAAGACAGATGCGGGGGCGACGTCGTCAGTGTCTGCGTCCGACGCCCTCGTAAAGGGAGCGCATGTGACCGATCCCAGCGTCACGGCCGCTTCTGCGTCCAAAAAGGCAAAGTCGGCCGGGCCCAGCAAGCGTCAAGAGCTGTTACGCATCCTGGCCAGTGTCACCGACAGACCGATCGGCGAGATCATGGGCGAGGCGACGCTGGACGATCTCGGCGTTGACTCTCTCATGGCCACCGAGGTGCTCAACGACATCTGCACGGGGCTGGGCCTGACCATTGACCTGTCCACCTTCCTCTTCTTTGCCGACGTCGACGCCCTGGCCCAGTATGTGGACGAGCAGCTGGGCCTCGGCGGTGCTGCTGGCGACACCGGGAATGGCGATGTTGGCGAGGACATCGACGACGGCAGCAACCCGTCGGCAGTAGCTGCTTCGCTGGCTGACTCTGGCTTCGCCGACGTTGGCTCCTCCGGAACAACGTCTCCGCCAGCCGAGAAGCCGACGACCGTCGAAATCGCCCGCCCTCCCATGCCCGCCCTCAGCAACGCGCGCGATGCCTTTCGCGAGACCCGGCTCAACTACGATGACCTGGCCAGGGACGCCCAGGCGCTCGGCTTCTGGACCGACGCGTACCCGCAGCAGAAGCGGCTGGTGCTCGCCTACGTCGTCGAAGCCTTCGCACGGCTCGGCTGCGACCTCGCTGCCCTGCAGGCCGGCGAGACGGTGCCGCGGGTGCAGGGCACGCTGAGCCGCCACGCGCGGCTCGTGCGGCAGTTCTTCCGCATTCTCGAGGACGGCGGGCTCATACAGGGATCCTCGTCCTCCCTGACCCCCTCGTTCACGCGGACGGCTGCGGCGCTGGACCTGGCCCCGGCGGAGGCCGTCTTTCACGACATCATCGACCTCCACCCGCCGCACGCAACCGTCAACAAGCTCGTGCGCGCCGTCGGGTCCGAGCTCGCTGCCTGCCTGACAGGCGAGAAGGACGCCCTGCAGATCCTGTTTGGCGACCCGGCCACCAAGGCGGTGCTCGAGGACGCGTACGACAGGTGGCCGCTCTTCCGCGCGCCAGGATGGGTGCTGGGAGACTTCGTGGAGCGGGCGCTGACAGCAAAATCTTCCGCTTCCACTGGCGACCGAAGCGGCGGCAAGTTCCGCATCCTCGAGGTCGGTGCCGGCACGGGCGGCACGACAAAGGTCGTGGTCGAGCGGCTGCGCAGCCTGGGCGTCCCCTTCGAGTACGTCTTCACCGACATCTCGGCCTCCCTCGTCAGCACCGCGGCCAAGCGGGCCGAGTTCGCGGACCTCGCCGACGACGGCAAGATGTGCTTCAAGGTCCTGGACATCGAGCAGCCGCCCAAGCCCGAGGACGTGGCGGCGTACCACATCGTGCTGGCCTCGAACGCGATACACGCGACGCGCGACTTGGGCACGTCGCTGCGGCACCTGCGCGCCATGCTGAGCGACGACGGCGCCCTGACCCTTCTCGAGATCACCCGCAACATGTCCTGGCTCGACGTCGTGTTCGGCCCGCTCGAGGGCTGGTGGCGCTTCGAGGACGGGCGCTCGCACGCCATCGTCGACGAGCGACACTGGAAGCGCGTCATGAAGGCCGCCGGCTTCGCGGCCGTCGAGTGGAGCGACGGCGAGTCGCCCGAGTCCAAGACGGTGCGGCTGATCGGAGCGTTCCCGACGGCCCCCAAGACGACCATACCCGGCGGAGGCGCCGCCAGGAAGCCCGAGGGCTACGGCGCCAAGGCGGTCATGGAGACGGTTGTGTACAAGAAGGTGGGCGACCTGGAAATCCACGCCGACGTGTACTGGCCCGTCGCCGACGGCCCGCCGGACCCCAAGCCACGGCCCGTCGCCCTCATGGTCCACGGCGGCAGCCACATCATCTACTCGCGCAAGGACGTCCGCCCCGCGCAGACGCGCCTCCTGCTCGCGCGCGGCTTCCTCCCCGTCAGTGTCGACTACCGCCTCTGCCCGGAGCTGACGCTGGCCGACGGGCCCATGGCCGACGTGTGCTCGGCGCTGGCGTGGGCGCGCGACATCCTCCCGGGCCTCGACTCGCCCGCCCGCCCCGCCGGCGTCGTCGTCGACGGCGCCCGCGTCGCTGCCATCGGCTGGTCCTCGGGCGGCATGCTGGCCCTGTCGCTGGCCTGGACGGCGCCCGCGCGCGGCCTGCCGCCTCCCACCGCCGTCCTGGGCTTCTACTGCCCGACCGACTACACGGACAAGTGGTGGACGACGCCCATCGACATACCCGGCGCCGCGAGCTCGGGCCTCGCCTTCGACGTGCTCGAGGGCGTCCACGATGCGCCCCTGACCAGCTACGGCGTCATCGGCGCCCACGCGGCCCTGCCGGACCCGCGCATCCTCGAGGACGCGCGCTGCCGCATGATCTTGCACATGAACTGGAAGGCCCAGACCCTGCCCGTTATCGTCGACGGCCTCCCGACCCGTGCCGCCGCTGACCGCGACGACGAGGCCGCCGGGGCCGGCCGCGTCACCGACTGGAACGCGGCGCCGCAACCCGACCTCGACCGCGTCCGCGCCGTTAGTCCGCGCGCCCACGTCGAGGCCGGCACGTACGCGCCCGTGCCCACGTTCCTGGTTCACGGCACCGGCGACGACCTAATCCCGTGGCGCCAAAGCCAGGACACGTACGACGTGCTCGTAGCCCGCGGCGTGCCGGCCGGCCTCGCGCTCGTCGATGGCGCTGCCCATATTTGCGACCGGAGCAGCGACCCGGAGTCCGACGGCTGGAAAGCCGTCTTGGAAGCTTATACTTTCCTTAGTAAATATGTACTTTAGTAGTTTTAGTAGGTCAGCCTCACGCTATTTTACTTAGGCTTTGTGTTTGAGTATGTAAAAGGTTATAAAAGTTGGATAATAAGTAGAATATCGCAGCGGTGGATTTATTTGAAGTGTTTTTAAAAATAAAATAAAAAGTAATTTTAAAAATTTAAATCTAACGTACATGATAAGCGAGCCGAACAGACAAGCGAGCCGAACAGACAAGCGAGCCGAACAGACAAGCGAGCCGAACACCCAACTGTAACCACAGCATCTTCTTACTTCTACCACACGTCAATCCCATAATAACAATAGCATCAACACAAAAAGAAGCTCAAGTGGTCCTAGCAGTCTAAGCTATCAAAAACAGACTAAGTCTTAGTATCTGAGAGGCTGCTTGGATCTACTCAGTCCTAGTTATAACGTTATATGATTGATTGAAGGGAAGATCATCATGATGTGATACTACGCCTAACTTGTGGAAATTGACTATGCTTGAAGAAAAAAAGCTTGTTGAGTATATTCTCGACCTGGATTCCTGATTGTTTCCTCCCCGCATTAGTGGTGTGGAAGATATGGCTAATTGACTGCTTGCCGACCGCGACGCGCCCCCAGTTAGGAAGCGTTAGGCTTTGAACTTCGTTAAGCGATAACTATAGCTCCAGACGCGCTTTTTTCGCAAGTATAACTATAAGAGGGCCTAATGCGAAGACCTAGACGTAATAAACGTATGGTTTCATCTTGCGGCGAATATAATTGCGAAATATAGCATTATGGACTCTGATATCTATAACTTTGATGAAACTAGGTTTATGATAGGCTAGATTGCATCTGGGATAGTCGTTATAAGTGCTGAAAGGTATTTAAACATGAAAATAATGCAGCCTAGCGATTATGAATAGGTCACAGTCATTCAGGCTATCAGTTCGTCAGGCTACAGCGTTCTGCTATACATTATCGTTATAGGGTAATATCACCTCTCTACCTGGTATACTGAAACTAGTCTCCCACGCGATTAGGTTATTATAACGTCTGAAAACGGATGGACAACAAATAAAAGAGGCTTAGATTAGCTCTAGCACTTTGATCAGCATATAAAACTGCGTGTAAGTAGCAGTTATCGCCTCCTTATTATGGATAGGTATGAAAGTCACTATGCGGCTGACTTTGAGATATATTGCAAGGAAAACAACATCATCACACTCTGTATGCTGGCTTATTTATCTCATTTACTTCATCCCTTAGATGTTAGGTGTTTTAGGCTACTAAAAAAGGTATATAGTTGACAGATTGAGGATAAAATGCGCTAAGGTAATGTCACGGGCTAGAGCCCGGTCGAGATCTCCGGCTTTGCCGGAGCAGCTACCGAGATCCGGCTCCGCCGGATCCACTATTCTGCTGTAGCACACCGCCTAGCCCCGGTATGCTTCACCGAGGCGCCTATCCCTGTAA
>JANUHK010000502.1:0-12623 GCA_026319125.1 Colletotrichum noveboracense | reverse complement strand
TGGATTTACAACAAACCACAGATATTTGCTTTATATAGGAAGGTTATGATTATTATCATTCATATAGATCTCACGCTTCAACGCTGTTAGATCTAAGGGGGTGTGTCAGATAAGGCTATCCGAATATGGATATGTCAGGCACAAGGATTGCATATCCAGAGTATGCATATAACACCTATATCTCCGAATATTCCGATGTCGGATTCCAGCGAGAACACACCGACTTTTCCTTCTTTTTATCATCACCATCATCATCATTATCATCACGGATTGATCAATATATACGCTCATTCAATTATCCTCAATGTTGACTGCCTCATACACACTCTTGTGACAAGTCCCTACCACAGGGCACTGACGGAGTAAGGGGGGGTACAGTGACGGGACCTGGATGGTTTGACAAGATGTTCCGATCAAGATGTTCCGGCGCGCGAAACTGGCGCCGGATAAACTATCAGCCAATGAACGCCGCGCACTACCATCCCACGGAGCTGCCCCTCAGTGGAGTCGCTGCCAACTACACAGCCGTTCGCTGCCAGCCCGTGTCGCAATGTCGCTGCCAGCACCCCGCGCTTCCACAGAATGCGAACAACCCAACGAGAGAAATTCTCGAGCAACCAAAACTCCAGGTCTTGGCTTTAATTGCGAAGAAAGCCACGATGCACACAAATTGTTACGGGGGAGATGCGTTGCTGGTGGAACACCGCAGCGAGGTTAACTTATTGCGACAGCGCAGCTGGTGTTGGTGCTGCCCGAAAGTCGCGATCATGGCTTTTGCGCCGAAGCTGGCTCCGACACCATGGAGCTGTCTTCCCCGTTGCCCTTCACAACAATCTCATTCAGGTGAAACGAGGGTCAAGGATCAGGCACATGGATCTACTAACTCCAAGAGTCTCCAGGGTCTTGTTGTTTTCTTCGTGCTTCTACCTTGTTGTGGGCTATTTCGATGCACGTCAATAGGTGTCCAGCGCGTCAGACGTGGATGGTTGCCTTGGAACCTTGAGGGGTGGTGAGAGATGGTGAACCGTCAATGCACGTCTAGATGTAAGCAAGTACAGCCCAAAGAAGGGTGCATGACGGTGTAGCACTTGGAGACGAAGAAGCGGAGATGGGAGGATTGAGGATCGGACTGATCGGTCCTTGGGGTTCCCGGCCACTGCGTTGAATTAGTGGAGGCACTATGACTCTCCCGGGCCAGACGCCTGTCCCTGCAGGTACAGGGGAGCCACGTAGCGTGGGTAAGGTGAGTTTGTGGGGTCCCGCCGATTCAAGCGCCCAAATCGGGAGCAGCCAGCCACTAACACTGACTTCACACCTGTAGCCCAACGAGAGCCAGTCGCTGCAGCCACTCAACCAAACCGTCGGCCACCACCAAAACTCTGCTTCAGACCCTGAGCAGCAATCCGAGTCGCCATGCACGTCCAGCTCCCACCCTCTTGTCAGCGACCCAAACGCGATCGGTCCAGTCCCTCCGCAACAACGACAATTCCGCATGCGAAGACCCATCGACGCTGCCCGACGATCCGACAACCCATTTGCCGTCCATGAACCCGCTTTCAAGATCCCCTTGCTCAAACAATTTTTTCGCCAGCAAGACCGTCACGCGTTTCAGCTACGACTACTCCAAGCATGCGTCGAGATTGGAGAGCAGGGTACCGACTACCCGTGGCAGAATTGCCTCTCCGCGCGTGTGGAGAAAGCTGGAGGCGAAATGACACCGCGCCTGGAGAAGGGTGACGGCAGCGACAGCGGCGCCAATTCCGACCACAAGACAGAGCTCCGTTCGGTGATCGAGACAGGCATCGTCACTACACACAAGCACTCCCAATGGGACACGCAACCGGGCGTCTCTTTTCGCGAGATCAATAGCCTGAGGACTTTGCCGTCCACCCTCAGACACCCCCGCTGAGAGCTGACAAAGGAGGCCCCCAGGGGATGAAACCGGTTGCCCTGGGACATTGGCCTACTGAAAGGCAAGTACCGACTTGTATCTTTTGGCTAACAGACTCGGCGAAGCTACGATTTCCTTTCGGGACCTCAGCGTAGTAATGAAGAAGGCGGTCTACATCCAGAATTCGCATAACGACGCGAATGCCCGGTCAGAATCGAGGAAAATAGAAACAAGTATGGGGCGTTACTCTGGTATCTTGTTCCCTGGCGAGGTTGGCATTTCCCTCGGAAGAAACCATGTGAGGCGTCGGCGGGTTTTAGGATAAATGGGCACGTAGGACGGGCGTTTTTGTGTGTGCATCTTTTTCACCGGTCATGTTTCCCTCCCGCACGGCACGTTGTCCTCTCGATCATCCTGGCCAAGCAAGGGGGACTCGTCGGGCACGTGTGTTCTCGGGAGCACCCTCAATCGATGTTCTTCCATCGTCCGAGCCGTTGCGCTCCATTGTCCTCCTGATGCCTAGATTGCATTCATTCCAACGAGCCGTCTGCTAAGGCATTGGGCCAATGCGTGCAGAGAACGTCGGCACCAAAGATTAGATGACCTTGGCGCGGACGAAGCGCAAGCCGGCGCAGATTTTGAGGCGGTCGCCCGCGTACTTCAGGCCAGAATAATAGCTACCAATACACTTTTGCAGGCTCGACTTGAGGACGGGGCGGCATGACCTTGAATTTTTTGCAAGTATCAAGGCGGCGCCGCAGCGGGCGCTAAGGTACCAACTGATAATCTGGCTGCTGGAATCGGCAGTTGGTCGCTCAGGGCAAGGTCCTGGTAGGGACCTGGAGGAAACTGCCAGGCACCACCACCTCCCCAAGTTGGGCGTCAGGTCACTGGCTAGCCGTCATTGGCTCGTCAAGGTCTGTACCATCTCTCCAGGATGGTACAGCCTTCTGATTGGCAGCCCATCTGGCGAGTTCGTGGCAGGGACATTGCACCGACATTGGGAAAGGACCCGCTGCGGTAGGGGCATTTTCTTGGGGTGAGGAAAGAACCCTTGTGAAGGACCAGGCCAGAGCCTGCCCGCTTCTTCAACAGGGACTAGCCTACCTTTTGATTTCAACTTGACGCGTTCGCGTTTTACCTTGAGAACCTCTCGATGCGCGTCGCGCTCCCTCACCTCCGTTCGAACATCTGGGTGCTGCCCAAATGATGGGCTCAACCCTGCATCGCCTCTTCAATCTTTCTTCCCACAACATGCCTGAGCAAGCAAGAAAGCCTGCACGCGAACACCAAATTCAAGCGAACGTTCCAATAGCTATGTCTCTCCTGCCCTCGATGTCCCTGAAGGTTCTAACCGGCTGACGGGTTTTCGGAGCAGGTTTCTGACGCCGTCACCGACCCCGATACCGTCTTCCGAACTCCCATTTTCCGTCTCCTCCATCCTTGCGAACCGTCACGACAACATCGACCAAGACCTGCAACAAGATCGAAGAACAACTGTGACGCCTTCTCCCCGTCGCCTTCGCAAACATCCTGGCTATCTGCGTCGCCGCGGACCATGACTTGTCGATGCGTATCATCCGCCATGCGCATGTGCGCCTCGATAGACCGTCCCGTTCCGTCTGCCATCCCTCTCTTCGTCGCCGCCACCGCCGCGGGGCCCCGCAGTATCGCCATCACCCTCCTCCTCCTCCAATGGCCTGCCGGCGTTGTTCGTCATCCCACCAATACCATCCTTGCCAGGATCCTCTCCTCCATCCGCCATCGATCCCAAGATTGTCATCTGTGTCGGGAATCTCATCGTCCAAGTCCCGCCGCTCGTCGCCGGCAAAGTGTGCAGCTCAAGCTGAGCACCGGGTGTCTCAAACTCCCAGTATCTGGGAATCCACTGCTGAGGCTTCCGTGCTCATTTCACCTGTAAGTAGCTTGTACTCCATGTTGTTAACGCAAAGGGAAGTTCGGGCGCAATGCGTGATTTGTGACTTTTGACGAAGCTACGACGGCTGCTGATGAGGACGGCATGCAGCCGGGCATTCAGAAGTCGTTGTGCTGTGGACATCGCGGGCCACAGAGCTGATCGTCTTTCCATTCCCGAGAGCAAAGCGGAGCCCAACCTGGTTCGAACGTGAAATCATCACGGGCCAAAAGGACTTGCGAAGGAAAGAACTTGAAGAGTCGCAGCTCAGTAACACCCACGGCTGTTGCGTGCCTGACTGACGCCCCCGCCTTGTTCCGGTAGAGTCTTCAACCTCGCGCGTCCAACGTTCAATGTCCATGATCTTCATCCTGGGCAGCAGCACCAAAGCACGAGCTGAGCCATCATTTCTCCTCGACCGCAAAAAGGCCTTGACAGACTGCCCTCAGCAATAATGTAATATCAAACCAAAAAGCAAAAGCATTAAGCCTTGCTTCACCCGCTACAGTCGCATGGAGATAAGGCCCCCCCTACCGGGGCGAGAGTGCAACGCCTCCCATGGTCAGCTCTTCCGAGACTATGTGTAGCAGGTGTGAGCAAGGCGGGGCATTACACCTGTTAAAAACAGGTGGACAACCCTATTCCCAGCACCTGGTAAGGGGTTACTGGGCCTTCAATACTACACAGAGGCATCCATCAGGCAACTCGAACGTGAGCGCTTTAGAGAGGTATGGCCGTTAAGTCATGCGGTTGCTGGTAGTGACGGGGAAGGGACGCAATCTGATCAAGAAGGTCGGTGGGGGCACAGAGGCAGGTGTGCGGGAAGGGAGCACGGGTTAGGAAGGAAGGAAGGAGGGAGCGAGAGGGTGAAAGGAAGGAAATACGCATCACACAGGGGAAAGACCCAACGGGGGACGGGAAGCAAGCATGAATATGTGGGGCAGGTCTCAGCGGGAACACTGCAGAGGAAGAAAAGCAAACGCAGAGGGCAACAAAGGAAAGGACCAACCGCATTCCATGCATTGAGAGTGACCCCATTTCGGCAGGCAGAGCGTTTAGCTGAGACTGAGAAAGGGGACGCAACCGATTCCACATACCGAACTCTAGCCGTGAAGATCGAGAACAGCCTTCAGGCGACAGGGAAGTCTTCATGCTTTTGCAGATGGGTCGAAGTGGACATGGGAGAAGGCCCCCCGTTTGTCACGGTTGCAGTCCCAGCACCCCCAAAGCGATTGCATCTAGTTTGCTGGCCGGCCTTGATATGATCAACCATGATGCAAATTTGACGGGCGATTTTCGCGGAGTGAATCCACGTTTCTTGTCAAGAAATCCTTCTCCTCATTGATTTCCAACTTGTAGGGTATCCGACCTCACAGGAAATGGACACCGGATCGGCCGAATGTGGGGCCGACCGCGACGGGGCCGGTCGGGGGCTGCTCAACTTTTCTTACTAGGCATCGTCAGCTCGCTATCAGTAGATTCTTTCTACTGCAGCGTACTTTTTGCATCAAGTTAGCTTCAGTTACGACTTTTAGAGAGTAACATAGAGCAAGCTTAGTAAATAGAGGTAGATATAAAGAAAAGCGAGTTACTTATAAGAAACCCGACCTACGTAAAGAATCCGACCTACGTAAAGAATCCGACCTATAACGGATCCGGCTTATAAGAATTCGACCTGTAAGAAATTCGACCTAGAAGAATCCGTCCTTCGAAGAATCCGTCTTACGAAGAATCCGACCTACGGGAAACCCGACTCGTTAAGAGTTCAACCTCCGATATTCAAGAAACCCAAAACACACCGATCATTTCATAGATAAACCAGCACTAACTTGTACACATGTATCCTAGGACCAAAAAAGTTGATATGCATGTTATCTACATAGCCTAGTTGCCCCTGAATTCAGAAACATTTCCTTTGCTACAACCCAGGCATCCGCCGCCCCCGAACACATCGCTCTAAGTAGCAACATCCTGAATGATCAGTGAGGCTAGGCACTCCGGTTGTTTGTTGTTGACTGTTGTCTGTCTGTCTCTCTGTAGAGCTTGCCCGCCCGGGCTGGAATGCACACAGCCGACTCTCAATCTATCTCTCGGCCTCACAGCAAGTCATCTCAAGACGGGTGTCACTTGAAGTGAGACCAGAGAGCTTCTGCAGTATCTTCAGCTTCTTGGTGGCTACTCACATGCTTCCGGAGATCCATCAGTTGGCGAGAATGAAAGGAGAGTGCCGTTATCTCTAGCTATTCGGAAAAAGACGATTGCGTGAGCTATCACTAACACCGCTTGAACTCAGTCCTTTTTCTAGCACTAATGCCACCAAAACCCACCCATAACTTCATGGCGAGTCTTCATTTGGGGCTGCCGTCGAGACGGAGCCGGTGCGAAGGATGATCCCAGTCGCAGGAGTCAGCATCGTCGTGGGATGGCGTAGCACGCGTTCGGCAGAAGATGCGTTGACGAACACGTCCTGTAGCTGGAGCTAGACTATTGCTGATATGTCCCAGCAGCTGAGGCTGAGTGCCCAACGGCGTATTCACCGCTTTTCGTATGCAGCGCCCGGGCACTCTTCCTAGGGGAGACAGCCAACCCAGCAGGCACGTTATCTAGCCTGGCCATCGTCTCTTGACGCTTGCAAGACAGTAGGTCGCCACCGGCAGCGTGAATGTACTCCAAAAGCTTGGTCATTCCTTCAACCGGTCGAATCAGGTGTCGCAGGAGGTGTGGGAGTAGACAAGATGCGTTGGAAAGACGGCCAATACTCGTCTGTGATCCAGCGAGAGAGGTACTGCAGACAGCAAACAATCGAGTAGACACCGGTGGCGTGCTGCGTGGAGCCAAGAAAAAGCTCCGACCACAGAACCTGGCATCGTCAGCTTATCACTCTAAACCGGGAAGAAGCGAGGAGAACCTACCGTTTTTTTCTCATTATTCGGACAAGCCAGGAAGTACCACTTGTGACCTTCAATGATGATGGCGGGGAGGAAATCGGGCAGAGGGCGGGGAGTGTCGCCGCGGCTCGCTAGCCGGCGCAGTAGGCGCCACTGGGCCTCAAGCCAGATCAGAAGCTGAGCCTGGGCGTCGTTGATCCCCGAGCCCTCCACCTTGCTTTCGATGCTCAAGACGATGGGGCGACGGCGCAATGGGTTATAATCGGTGTGGTTGATAGACGCGCTGAACAGGTCGTCCTCGTGCTGGATCGCGGTGATGGCCTGAGCCGCCTGCGGGCCAGGCTCCATCACGAAGCAGAAGTCGATCTTTCGGGCGGGGCCGCGAGAATCGATGTATGTGTCGAGGATCTTAGCCGTCGCACTACGAGGGATGGTTAGCTGGGCATACGGGCAGGATTGCGAGAGGCATCCACAAGTGGGCTTGACGTACCAGTGCAAAAAAAAGACGTTATCCTGCTTCGCGCTCATCATGGGCAAGGCAAGCTGAAGGATGGGCTGGTGCAGGCACGAATTCCACGAAGCCTCGTCATACTTCTCATTTGCGCATGTCTTTGCGGCGTCAAGCATACTCTTGACTTGTGCGACGGTCGGTGAAGGCCCTAGCTGGTCCCTCGCGGAGTTCTCGTCAAAGAACCAGTCTCCGTCTATCGAGTCGAACCGCGCTGACGTCTCTTTGGCTTGCACGATTTCGTCCTTTTTGGACCTGGAGATGACACCTTTCCCGAGACCAAACGAGGACAAAGCCGTCCATACACGTCGCAGGGAGGGGGGGATGTCGGGCTCATCGGGGTCGTATTGTTGGACAAGGACGGGCCAGGGCTTATTCTGTCGGTTGGCGATTTGTTTCGTAGGGGAGACGCGCGAGGCGCTGCTGGCTTTGCTGGCTCTGCTGGCCTGGGAGGGTGTTCGGGCGGGCAGGTTAGGACGTTGGCTCTTGCCCGGGCGTGGGGTGTCCACATTGTCGGTTGCATGGCTGTGCGATGAAGAGGCGAGGGATGATGACTGCGATTCTCGTCGTCGTTTGGTTGGCGACGACATCTCGATCGAAGACGAGGGCGACCAAGGCCACCGACGCTTGAGCTTGTTGTCGGCGGGCTCGGCTGATGAAGATTTGTTGTCGGTCGAGATGATGGGCTCGGGTGGACTGTCGGTGATGCAGTCAATCCACTCGATGATTCGACGGCGTTCGGGAGATAATTCGTCGGTCATTGTCTCGTGAAGCATGTTCTGCAAGGCATGGTGATGGATAGCGGTGGTGGTGGTGCGCGTGGTGGGGATTGAATTGTCCGCAATGTGTCGGCGATCGAATTGCCTTTGGTTGCGCGGGGTGACGGGATGGACCAGCATGCCTATTGGTTTGGCTGCGGCACAGTGGCACAGTTCTCCACTGCGGTGCGCCAATGTTCACAGGCACAAGAATACACTCCATCGCAGCTGCGACCGGCTGGCGAAAAACGGGCTTATGTCATCGCTTGAAATAAAGGGTCATTGTGGGTGCCCGGTCACCCGGTCTGGTGGTCCAACGACCCACTGTTGCCTCAGATAAGCCGATAAGATGAGAGTGGAGATAAGCTGATAACGGAGCCCGGTGGCGATGCCGTTGGTCGAAGCGCCGCATTTAGCGACATGTGAGCATCTCGCATTCGTCAAACTGCAGCCTGTTGATCTGTTTCCTTTGCTACGTCATATCAAGAAGCACATCGTTGCATTTTTCGTTGTTCAGTCGAAAACTGGCGGTGACATTCTTGCATTGGGCCGTCAACAATCAGTGGGGACATTTCATAAATCATGTCGCAGCGTCGAGAGCAGCAGTCACCTCATCAGGCGAAGCGAATTGAACCACCTGTCTCGTGACCACCTACCCGCTGATCTCCTGGGCTTGAATTATCGAAATTGACTTTTTCCTATGATATACGAGCCTTCTGACGAGTAATTGCGATTTCTTTCCGTTCTGGGCACTGCATCCCCGGTAGCAACAACGGAATACTCTGGAACCCATCATTCATTGTTCAAGCGTCGCTATGACATGCTCAGACAATGACGATAAGTTGCGACAACTAAAAAGTCGGATTGCCGGTTGAATGCGCTTGACCGAAACCAACTTTGGTCGGTCCTCAAACCGCAGGTAACAACTGCTGTGTTCCCAAAGAAATACCAGGTCTGAGAAAAAGGGCGCTTTTGCCGAACGGAACTATGACTGCACAAAAATGAGGTCATGCTTGGATGGTGGCCGTGCCTCTTTTCGAGAGCATGGGGTAGGACAATCCAAATAATGAATATGAAGTGGCAAGCTAGCGCGCGGCCACATCCGTCACGCCACAGGGCACCAAGTCGCTAGTTGCGATCAAAACTCTGTGTGATGCTTGAACAGCGGATGATTACTTACCTCGAACCAGGCCGTATTCCGTTTGGAAGACCGCTGAAGCTGGAAAGCAGAAAGGAACTGAAGTCCGATGTTCAAAGTCGTTCGGAATCTCTCTAATCCAAGCAGAACATCAAACAACTTGAACTTCAAAGCCTTCAAAGGCTAATTCACCACCCTCCCCCCCCCCCCCCCCCCCCCCCCCCCCCCCCCCCAAGTTGTGGCAAAGAACAACATTAATTATCATACTAACGATTTTCTGAGACCGTTCCTCCTCCAACTTATAAGTTGTCTCCGTCCACATCAACTTGAAGCTTCATTGCCTATGCCTTCCTCAGGTGGTGCGACTAATTCCCTCCACGTGAACCCCCATTGACGAACTGCTATCAACATTGGAATGGACGTGACGCAGGTAGCTTCAAGTATTGTAAACGTCCACCCAATTCCAAGTGAATTTAGAAGAGGGTAAAGCAACAACGCCCACAGCCGCCGCTGTACAACGGGTCAGGTTGACCGAGACACTGGCCAAGCCGGCTTGGGTAGGATGGATATCGACAATCAGTGTTATGATGATCTGAAGTAATTTGATTACATGACATTTGAAACACTTCTCTTGTGGCTGTAATTAACAGATGGCTCACCGTGAAAACGCGTGTAGTAGTAGCTCCGCAGAGAAAGAGCAGAACCATCGGGGCACTCAAAAATGAGCTTGACGGTCTGTGGACCACCCAAGGCCGATGGATGACAGGACAAAGCCAAACAAGTGGTAAGGCATGCTGTGCAGACGGGCTCTCTCAATTGAAAACTTGCTTAAATCATCTCCCGACACTGAGTTGATAACAATACCGTAGTGCCTCGCGGTGACCTTGCAGTTATGATCCATCACTTTTCCTACGTAAGGTGTCAGACAGTTACCAAATAAAACGTAGAAAGTGGGTTCGTATCACCAATCAAATAAGAAGAAGATATCATCGCGATACCATATGGAAGAAAGCAGAGCTCGACCTCGAGGCTATTGAGGCCATAGCACAACATAAGTGCCGTTTGAATGCAGCTGTAAAACAGGTAGAACGTTGCATTAGGAGCTAGGATAAACCCGGCATTCTTCCTAAAGATGATCTTCAGGCAGTTGAACGGCTTGGATACGCGCTGCCATCTTCGACCTTCTGGCAAGGGGCATTCAGACACAAAGCGTAATCCATATTTGGCACTCAGATAGCCATGAGAGGCTTGTTTATGCCAGGCGCCGGAGTGCTTCCATTGCCAACGATATTGCGATATGTTTCGGGGAAGGATAGAATGAAAGGTATCAAGACAAACACCCCAGTATGGCTAGAACCCAGAAGATCCAGTCCCAGCCGGCTTTCTCGGCGAGAACACCTCTAGCTACGGGTCCAAGACTTGGGCCCGTATTTGGACTGTCCTCAACATTAGTTGAATCAACTTTGGGTTCCACTGTTCGAACCCTGTAAGCATAGCTCCTATGTAGCGACCGCGATCATGTGGAGGAGCGAGATCAGCAACAATCATAGACCCTAGTGCAGTGGTACCTCATTGAGAGTCAGGTGAGAAGCCAGGTGCTGAAGAACAGAAAAAGGCTTTCATTGTTGCTCACCAGGGCTTCCAGCGCTCTGGAGCATTCGGAAAATCAATAGCAAAGGGTGCGACTTCAGCAACGCTAAGCCAATGCATGATCCTGCATAAATGGCCAAAATGACCAGATACACAGGCCTTCTACCTATTTGATCTACCAAGTCACCAAAGAAGGCAGGAAGCATTCCTTGAACCACAAAGTACATAGTGACGGTCAAGTTCATTAGCTGGAGGGATACTTTGAGATCTTCTGATATGTAATCGATGGTTGGGAAGTATCTGAATACGCTGAACGGAGAACAGTATCCTGTAAGAGCGCAAAGCAGGATGATGTATTGTCGCTGATTTGGCCTAAATACACTATATGGGATTGCGTTTGGTGGTGTTATTGGTTCTGAATCCTTTTTGCTGGGGTTGCTCTGAGGATTTTCCGACGTTGATTTCACGTTTCTTGACGGTTGTCCTCGTGAAGTCCTTTTCCAGGTGGTATTCAAGGTAAACTTTGAGACCTCGGTAAGCATGAGCCTTAATGTCCGACATAGTTGAGAAAAAGGCGAGACACCGTCAATAATTTAATATCTAGGCGAATGGGAGCAAGACTGGGATTATGATGAGAAATGGCAGGTAGCGTTAAATGTCCTGGTCAGGTGTCAATACAAAGCGCCCAGGGATAGAACACCTTGTCATGTGCTGTGCAATAATTCAAAGAGACATGAGAGGCAAAGAATTGTATGATCATTATCAGCTTGGGTGTGCTAAGCGGCTAAAGGAGCAGGGTGTGTGATGGGTAACCCCCGTATTTTTGGTTGTTTGGGCAGACATCAACATCTGCGAAGGGAGCGAATCATTTTTATTTCCTTTTGTTGTTGGGCAGACTGAGTCTTATCGCTAAAAGTAAAATCTAATATAAATCGCCTAGCCTAAGCCTCCTTAAGTTAGACTGTTTCAGGTACCCCTTCTGTGTCCACAGGTATCGCCTTGTCGAAGACATTCTGTTCTGGAGAAGCGACGCTCTCTGGACAGTACTTATTAGTTAAACAACAGGCATCTTCGTAAAGCCACATCGCGTTAGAGATTCAAGCAAATATTATATATTTCAACTTACTTGTCCTGGGTTTGCACTGAAGATCCTGGTCAGGATCTTGTGTGCGAAAGGTTGAGCTTGATGTAGATCATATTGCTGTCATCCCATTCTTCGATTGGTTAACTTGGAGGCACCTGGAACAATACTGCCTGAAGTACGGCTGACCAAATCAAATAATCTTTCTTCGCCACATGCACATTTCGTACTCGTTGTGTGTGTACCTGAAAGAAGCATCAAACAGAGTAATATTGCCCGTCTCGAGGTTGATCCCAGCGTTCTCCTCCCATAAGTCCCCATCAACAAGACAAGGCTTGATCTGGCGCCCGTTGGACTGCAGAGCATCTAAAAGTTGAGGAACTGCTACTTTGAATCTCAAAGTATCGAAGGCTCGCTCATACTTGGGCCATGAGCCGTTGACCTTCATGTCCTCTTCGTAGAAGGCGTCCATGAGAGCTGAGAGGCACTCTGTCCAGCTGGAGCTCCACTTGTTGAGTTGAAAGTTCTTGCCATGACAAGTCGGGATTCGGAATGAAAATTTGCCAATTGAAGACGAGCCCTTGCGGTGCAGGTCCACAACTAGCCTTGTGAACTTTCCTGGGTCCGGCAAGGTGTTTTTAAGCTCTAGGAAATCCATGATTAGGAAGTATGAGTCTGATGTCTTGAACTTGCCCTAGCTGTAGGGCTTGGGGTGTTACGGTCAGCTATCCGACAGTAGGGTCTGCTAACAGAAGTTGGGGATTGACGTTTAAACAGTACACTGGGGTCGTGGTCGTAGGCTGTAGTAGATCAAGTCTTCAGAGGCTAAGGTGATCAGTCTTAGACTCAACAAG
>JANUHK010000501.1:0-12728 GCA_026319125.1 Colletotrichum noveboracense | reverse complement strand
GCAGTACGCCGCCTAACCCGGCCTGCTTCACCGCTGTTAGGTGCCTACCCTTGTAAAGTCCTTTCTTCCTTCTTCAGCTTAGAATAGTCAATCGACGGCACCTCTACGTTGAACAAGCCTAGGGGCCAGCCCCTTACACTTCCTTAACCTTAATAGGTTCTGGGTGGTATCTATGCTCTAGGAAGAAGCTGCTCATCCTAATAGCACTATTATTACGGCTATAAAGCGCTAGCTGGGCTGCTGGGAGGTTTAGTGCCTAATCCTTTTGCGAATATGTAATATAGTTATGCAGGTAAGCCTAGATCTCTTGGTTTATCCTCTCTGGGCCTCTATTGGTCTGCGGATAGTAGGTGGTACTGAGCTGCTGCTCTATTCCTAATAGCTTGCAGAACTGCTGCTAGAAGCGGCTTGTCCAGTTGCTTCCCCTATTGCTTATAATTGATATAGGGATGCTGTGGAAGCAGAAATAGCAGTTGAGGAATCGTTTAGCGTAAGCTTCAGCTTCTATGCTTTCTATAGCCTTAAGGGTTATGCTTTTGCCTAGCTGGTTGATCATTACCTAAAGATATCTCTCATCCTTATCTATAAGGGGAAGGTTAGTAATAAAGTCTATAGCGAGGTTGCTTTATATACGCTATAGTATAAGTAATGGTTTCAGGAGT
Source organism: Colletotrichum noveboracense (assembly GCA_026319125.1). Taxonomy (NCBI): domain Eukaryota; kingdom Fungi; phylum Ascomycota; class Sordariomycetes; order Glomerellales; family Glomerellaceae; genus Colletotrichum; species Colletotrichum noveboracense. Next base: position 12,066 of record JANUHK010000501.1, on the reverse strand, counting down.
CCCTTATAGCGTTCTCTCTAGATGTGACTTCGCCTATAGCTATTATAGTTATAGCAGAAGTAGCATACTAAGTGCGACTGATTAGGCTAGTAGAAGCATCTACTAACTAGCATAAAGGTATTATCTCTTCCTAGATAGCTACTAAGTACTAAGTTATATATACTTTAAATAATATAAGTGCGTAATATATTCGCCTTGCTATCTAGGTCTTCACTACTTAGTACTTAGATCTAATCTCTAAATAGTAGTTAGTTATTATTATTAATCTTACACTCTATGATTTAGACTTTTAGCTTCAGGCTAAGAGGGAAGCTTCTTTCTTATTACTTTACTGCAGTATAAGCCTGCTGGTAGACTTCATCTTATCCCTAAGTTTAATCCTAAAGCTGCTATAGTTCTTTATTATTAGTAAATATTAATATTACTAGTGCTACCTCTATGCGTTATATATACGCTGAGGGAAGGGTTGCTTTAGGAAGAAGCTGGAGAATCTAGCCTTGTTCTCGCTTCTCCTCTAGAGATATAGGTACGACTTGTTCACGTCTAGAGAGTGCGTCTAGTATTACTGCTTTACTTCCTAGGTGGTACTATATCTTAAAGTTATACTATAATAGCTCCTCTGCCTATTAGCTTTATTTTTCTGTGAGCTTCTGCTTAGTTATAAAGTACTTTAGGTTCTTATGGTTAGATAGAACCTTGAACTTATTGATGCTCTGTAGCTCTGCTCTCTATGCTTATAAGCAGCTTATAATAGCTAGTATCTCCTTATTATGGATTAGGTAGTTAAACTAGGCAGCGTTTAGTTGCTATAAGTGGTATGCTACTGCGTAACATCTATTATGCTTATCTTCTTATGATAGTACTCCTCTAAGGGTAAAGCCTAAGCAGTCAGCTTCAATATAGGTTGTACGCTTAGGATTAAGTTAGTGTAGAATAGGCTTAGCTGCGAAGATCCTCTTAAGCTCCTGGAATGCTGCTTCCTATTCTTTGCTCTAGTAGAAGAGGACACCCTTCTTAGTAAGCGCTATTAGGGGCTTAGCAATCTCTAAGTATACTGGGATGAAGATCTAATAGTAGTTTGTAAACCCTAGGAAACTCCAGACTCCTTTAACTGTCTTTAGCGTAGCTTACTCCTTAATTGCTTTTAGTTTCTTAGGATCATAAGAGATGCTAACTCCAGCTGTTATAATAAACCTAAGGTACTTAACAGTCTTTATAGAGAATGCGCATTTATAGGGGTCTAATTAGAGCCTTATAGCAGCTAGCTTATATAGTACTAGCTTAACCTTTGCTTTGTGGTCTTATTATGAGCTGTTTAAGTAGATTAAGATGTTATCTATATATGCTGTTGCGAAATCGTCTAAATACTCTTGAAGTACTCTGTTGATATATTGTTAGAATGTTGCAGGGGCTCCTGTAAGCCTAAAAGGTATAACTAGCTACTTAAATAGCCTATATCTTATTCGAAAGGCTGTCTTATGCTCCTCTTCTTTAGCGATTTGTATCTTATGGAACGCTGTAACTACATCTAGTTTTGTAAACCACTTAGTAGCACTAATAGTGCGTAGCGTCTCTTGGATTAAGGGGAGAGGGTATTAGTTGCGCTTAGTAAGTTCGTTAAGGGTGTGATAGTTGACATAAAAGCGTATCCCTCCCCCTGGTTTACGTACGAATAGTATTAGTGCTGATGCCTCTGAGCTGCTGGCATGGATAAAGCTTTTGTTAAGTAGGTCTTATAGGGTCTTACAGAGGATGAGGAGTTCTTCTCGTGATATACTGTAGAGTAGGCCTTATAGTAGTATAGCCTTGTTACTGTTGCTATGCTGTTTGATAGGGATCTTATGGTCGACCTTAGGATAATATAGTGGAAGGTTGGCGGCTTTGTTAGGTTGGAATAGCTTATGGAACTTAGCTAGTATAACTAGCGGAAGGAGGGCCTTTAGGTCTGCTTTCTCAGTCTTCTTCTCAAGAGCCTTCTGTATATCTGCTAGGCTGATAGCTTGGACTTTATATCCTGTAGTTCGTTTAGTGTGTTGTTACGCCCTCTTATAGAGCGTTACAAAAGGGGCTCCTGGGAGGAGCTAGGCAGCCCTGATCTGGCGCACTCATTCTGGCTCCTCCTCGCCCTTAAGATATAGGTCTATACCACCCCTCCTATATTATATCTATTATGCAGCAGTATTATATAGGATATAGTTTCTCTCTATCTAAGGCTTCCCTAGGAATAGGTTATCACTATGGCTATATATAGTATATATAAAGATCTTCTTATTATAACTATATAGCTTAAGGTTAAAGATAATTATACCTGTTGCTTTTATAGCGCCTGTAGTGTTGCTAAAGCTGCCTAGTAGCCGCTCAGAGCGGTCTACTATCAGTAGGTAGAGCTTTCAGGCAAGGTTATGGTTAATAAGGGCGTATAGGTTGCACTTAGTATCTATTAGGGCGTCTGCTTAAGTGCCCTTATATATACAGGTAGTGATTACTACTGATTTACTGCTTATACGATGCTTAAACTGTTTCTATTCTATGATATCATTAGGCTCTGCTTCTAACGCCTAACTTTATGTTAGAGTTACTCTTTTCCTAAGCTCTCTTCAGCTTTAGAGCTTCCTAGCTCCTCTATAGTATTGCTGTTACTGCTCTCCTCTAACTTCACAGCTTTCTTAACCTTCTTAACCTTCTTAAGCCTTAAAAGTTTTAGCTTAGGACACTATACAGCAATATAGCTGATCTTACTGCAGTTATAGTAATAGCAACTGTCCTTCTGCAGTTATTTGCTATCCTTAGACTTAGATAAGGAGTAGCGTCTATAGCGCTGCGATTCTAGGGCTCCCTTCTTGTTTCCTGCGCAACTAACGCTAGTTATCATCACGTCACTATTATTGTTATAGCGTCTGCTCGCTTAGGGAGCTCTAGGGTGGTATAAGCTGCTTCTGCGCGTTATAGCTAGAAGCCTCTCTAGCCTTGCAGCTATATCTTGCACATGCATAAGCTATCTATAATAGTTATTAATAAGGAGGTTGATAGTAATAAGGGCTTAGTGAAGCTGCATACTAAGTGCTCCCTTGAGGAGGGTTATCTTCGCCTAGTCTGCCTAGCTAGCTCCACTAGCTTCTAACAGTATTCTCTCATATTAGGGAAGAAAGGAGGCAAGGGACTAGTTATCCTATTAGCAGATCGTTCGCAGCATAGCAGCTGCACGGGAGGCAGTACTCAGGTCCTTATATATACAGTCCAAGTATCTCATAAATTCAGAGGAGTCTCACTTACCCTTAGGGCCTCCAGCAGCATAAAAGGTAGTAATAACTTACTAAAGGTTAACGTTAAGGCGTAAGTTAATATAATACTAAACCTCAGCAGTACCACCTATAAGTCTTATATCTAGGTATATCTTATCGCACATTTGCTGAGACTATGCTAGGTAGTCTTTACGCCTTCCTATGAACTTCAGGGGATTTAGTAGGGGCTTTCTTCACCCTTCAGCTACTATTATTATGCTATCACTTAGAGCCTATATAGTTATATCAGCTGTAGATAGGGTTAGTATGCTACTCGCAAGCAGTATAAGGTTTGCTCTATCTAATGATATAAGCCTATTCAGTGCTGTTAAGAGCTGCGTTATCTAGGCCGACTGCTGGGCTATCTGGTCCTAAAGAGGAAGGACACTTATGCTAACTGCTTCATTAATCCAGCAGTTAATCTCAGCATTCATCACGTCGTTTACGCTACCCTCTAGCAAATCCATTATATCGCTTTCGTGAGGTTTCATATAGCAGCTTCTTATTTGCGCTACCCTCTAGCGAATTGTCGTATCGCTCTTGTGAGGTTTCACATAGCAGCTTCTTATTTGCGCTACCCTCTAGCGAATTGTTGTATCGCTCTCGTGAGGTTTTATATAGCGTCTTTTATTGTTAAGCTTAGAATATATAAGGGGCTGGCCCCTAGGCTTGTTCAGCGTAGAGGTGCTGTCGATTGACTATTCTAAGCTGAAGAAGGAAGAAAGGACTTTATAAGGGTAGGCACCTAACAGTGGTGAAGCAGGCTGGGTTAGGCGGCGTACTGTGGCAGAATAGTGGGTCCAATGGAGCCGGATCTCGGTAACTGCTCCGGCGAAGCCGGAGATATCAATCCGGGCTCTAGCCCGTGTCATCAACGAGCTAATACTTTGACATCCGATGATGAGGGGAGGTGAAGTGCCTGAGGTTCCCCTCTTCAGCTGTTGTATTTGTTGTGACGATAGGCTGGCCACTCGTTGCCTGACTGAAAGCAAAAGATGTAGTTGTGGAAGAAAGAGGGTGGGAAAGCCTTGCGGGCGGGAGAAGAACAGAGCACCAGAACAGGAGTTTACAACGCTACTTAGCCCTTCTATTTTTCTAACGTTTTATTCTAAGCATAATTGAAATAGGCCATGTGGAAGGACGCCCCAGTAAGCTGTTACGGTCAGCTATCCGACAGTAGGGTCTGCTAACAGAAGCTGGGGATTGACACGTAGTAACAGTACACTGGGGTTGTGGTCTGGGTCGTAGGTTATAGGCTGCAGTAGATCAGATCTTCAAAGGCTGAGGTGATCAGTCTTAGACTTAATAAGTATTCGCAGTGAAGATAAGCTAAAAGTATCCTGAGGATAAATATAAAGTTAATTGCTAAAGAGCTATAGAAATCTAACTATAAGCTAGACTTAGGTTATACTATATCTAAGTTTCTAAATAGTGCTGTCTATCCACTCCTAAGTGATTACTTAAGTATATAAGGTAATTATAATTAGTTAGTAAGGCTAACTAATTACTAAGTGTTCCTTTTTATAATCTACTAATTATTTCTTTATCTTATTATTATATAACTTATACTATAGTTCTTTTATTCCTAAGTAAGTCCTTATTATTCCTATAATGTTATAGTATAAATATCTTATCCTAGCTGCTTAATATCTAAGTAGGTTCGTTAACTATTATCCTTATATAATAAGTTATAATATTAAGTCCTCTCTCTCAAAGTTTTACCTTTAAGACTTAATATAAATAAATTATTAGTCTTAAGTTAGAGATTTATTAATTATACTTCTTAATTTATTTATAATAGTAATATTATATTAAGTTATACTTAGAAATTAAAATCTAACTTTATTTCTACTCTTTATTATTATAATTATATATTATATATTATTAAGCTTAGTATTATAGTTAATATACCTTATTTTTATTATTATCCTTTAGGGAAGTATTATAAACTACTTCTTAGTAATAAGGTTTATAATAAGTATATTTATCTAAAGTAATCTTATAATATAGTAATAAATACTATCTATACTTATAGGTTCCTATATTTTTACTATAATTAATATATCTTATTAATTTATTATAGTTAACTATTTATTAAATAAAGCTGCTTATCTAGAGGATATTAAGGTAGCTAAAGAGGAGGTATTCAGAAAGAAAGCTGCTATTCTATATACTACATAAGCTGATTTAGATAAATCTATAGCGTAGTTAGATTGCTTATATAAGCAGAAAAAGATAATATTTTAGAAAAGTTAAGAGGTTATAAAAGAGGAGCTTATAGTATCTCCTACTTCTGAGGTATAATTAATAGGGGGTTTTAATATAGTTTACTTTAATACTATCTTAAGTAATTAGAACCTTAATACTTTAGCTTTTCTATTAGAGGAGTTTTAGTTATTTTCTAATATTCTTAAGTAGATACATAGTTTTCCTTATTATAATCTATCTGCTTCTATTAGTAGTCTAATATATCTATATAGGTGTTTAATATATTAATAGCTAATAATATTTATTAGAGGAGGTATTATTAATATTATTAATATTATTTTTTATTCTTAATATTACTATTAATAAGTTATAAGTTTATTTTTATATTAGTAATATTTTTTACTAGTTTTTATATATTATGTTTATAATTATATTTTTTCTATTTAATAAGGTATTAATATCTTTTTAGTTCTTTTAGATAGTTAATAATCTATTTAACTTTATATTTCAGCTTATTATCTTCTATAATAATAAGGGTACTTATATATAATCCTTATAAGGCTAATTTAAAGAGTAAGATATAAAATATTAAATAGTATTTTACAGCTTTTAGGAGTTTAAGTTTATAGTTAGCTAATAGGATTACTTAGAGGATCTTAAAAGGTCTAAGTTTTTTATAGTTAAGTTTATCGTTTAGTTATTTTATCTTAATACTTTATTGTATAAGATAGGTGCTATCTCCCTCTTTTAAGGTTAGTCCTTTAATCTTTTATTAGTTACTAAAATGTATTATTTAATAATATATAAATTTAAGTTCTTTTTATATATTATTTTAGATATCTTTAATTTATTATATTAAGGTGATAGCTTTTAATGTAGCTAAGCCTGCTTATAGTTCTCTATAAGCAGTTAGCTTAAATCTATAGTTAAGGTAGAAAGGGGATTCCTTAATACTTTCTCTTATTATGCTGTTATAAGCAAATTAAGCTATTAGTAGTAATATTACCTAATTATCCTAGTTATAGTTAATATAGGTATAGAGGTAGGTTTTAAAGATCTAGTTAACCTTTTCTATTTATCTATTAGTTTATAAGTGAAATATGGTAGATATTACTTATTTAATACTAAGTTAGGATATAATTAATTTCTAAAACTTAGAAGTAAAGAATTTATCTCTATCTAATATAATTTTTTTAGGTATACTATAGTTAGTAATAATATTTTTTAGGAAAATATAAGTAAATCTTCTTGTATTACTTAAGTTGTTATATAGGATAAAGTAAATATATTTTATAAGTTTATCTATAATAATAAAAATACTATTATAGTAGATTTTTATAAGGGGTTCTTAAGACTTTAGTAGTTTAATAATAAAGTTAAGTGATAAAAAATACTAAGCAGTTTATAGTATAAATAAAAGTTATAATATACTATAAAGCTAATATTAAGTAGGCTTATTTTTAAAGTAGACCTTATAGTCCTTAATTACTTTTACTATATATTCTCTAATAACCTTTTCTCTATATTATTATTATAGTTACTTCTAGGTCTTTATAATTCCTTAATAACTATATATTAGGAGTATATAAAATTCTATAATAGCTTTATTATCTAATTCACTAGTTAAGCTAAATTTAGATTATCCTACTATTATTAGGAGCTTAGTTATTAATATTAGGTCTCTATTTTATTTGTCACGGTCTATGGACTGGTGTTCGGCCTTCGGCAAGACCCTCAGCCACGACTCATTGGACCCACTAAATCTAATGGCGTATTTGCTAGAAGGTTCTAGGAATATCGATAAGTTTAATGGCAAGGTTATAAGAATGTCTAGGAAATAGGGAGGATATGGTTCTGTTTCCTGTTCTTTAAGAAGATTTATTATACTTATAGTAGTAGGTTAGACTAATGGTATCAACCTTATCTTAGACCTTTATATTATAATAAATCTTCTTTGATTTTCAGAAGAATGCTATTATGATATTTTTACTCACGTCCTTTATAGAGTTGGATGAGTAGGTTTATGACAGTTGAACACCTAGTGTGTTAATAATTCAGTAGTTAATTAGTTGGCAGGTAGAAAGTTACTGCTTTATAGGGCACCTTGTTGACAGTTTAGCATTCAGTCTGTTGTTAGGTAGAAGGTTACTGCTTTGTAGGGCACCTTGTCGACAGTTTAGCATTCAGTCCGTCGTTAGGTAGAAGGTTACTGCTTCGCAGGGCACCTCGTTAACAGTTTAGCATTTAGTCTGTCGTTAGGTAGAAGGTTACTGCTTTATAGGGCATCTTATTAACAGTTTAGTATTTAGTCCGTCATTAGGTAGAAGGTCACTGCTTCGAAGGGCACCTCGTCAACAATCTAATCACTAGTACGAAACATCTCAAAGCACTAACTAACTAACGAAATAACAACTAATAAAGGTATTAACCTAATATCTCTTGACGTTTTGAGGACATAAAGCAGCAAACCCTGCTCTAGCCTCCCACACCTACCAATATTCAACAGTATGAAGTTATAATGGCGTAGTTAGAAGTTAGAGATTAAAGGTAAGATTAAGGAAGACTTAGATGTAATTAGCAATATAAAGTTATAGTTGCGATATATATATACCTGTTTAGAAGGATCAGCTAAAATGAATATCACTACCTTCTATGAACTTAAACTTAGAAAAGAACACTTAAGCCCCTAGGCCTTAATCTGATGATTAGACCTTCTGTATAGTGAGAGGAATTAAAAGGATACAGCTATTTGAGCCTTATATATAATCTAATAGAAGGATATTAAATTATTCACTATATTCTACCTATAGTTTGAAAAAGAGATTACTAATGCAGATGCAGAACAATAGGAAGATTTAGCTAAGATATCTTACTTTTGAAATACTCTTCACCTAAAGCTGAAAGCCTACCTTATTAGCTGCTCTTAGTTACATCTTGATTTATATGAAGTATTTGCAAAAAGATATGAGGAGATTAGTAATTAAATAGAATTATTTAGAGAATAGACTTATAAGAATAAAATGAACGCCCTATAAAAGCCTATATAGCCTTATTTGCAACCTAGTACTGCTCCTATAGGAGATATAATAGAGTGGGAGCTTATAAATACTATTTAAGTTAGAATATTTAACCTAAAGAGGAACCTTATTAGATACCCCTCTAAGCAGCTAGAGGACTAATCCCTTCTCAGAAAACAAGCAAAGTGGGTTGATAAATTAGAGCTTGAGAAATGAAGGATTGAGAGGAGGTATCTCTGTTATAGAAGAGATAGTTATAGGATAGATTATTATTTATTAGCAGCAGTAGTACCCCTATTTAGTCAGAAGATATCTGCCTATAGAAGTATTGCTAAGGATAGAGATAGAGTTACTAAAGCTGCAGTTAAAGAAGATAATAAAGAAGATTAATAGGGGTGCGTAGGAGTCACAGCTAAATAGAATCAGTTTCAGAATCAAGGCGGCATAGACTAAGAAGGGTTATATGTGAATATTAGAATTAATATAATATATTTTACTAGAGCCCTATATGATAATAGTTGCTACTGCTATATGTCTATTTCCTTGAAACTAGCCAGAAAGCTTTGACTCCTAATTATTAATATCACCCCTAGAGACCTTTTGTAAGTCTTATATGTTTAGGAAAAAGCTATTATATAGGTAGCCTACTTTGATATTAATATTAATAGATATAAGCAGCAGAGAGCTTTTGCTTATATTATCCTAGACTAAACAGAAGATATTATTCTTAGTATCCCTTAGGCTTGCTAGTAAGATGTTTAAGTTAGGCCTTAATATAACGAACTTTATATTAGAATAACTGGAATATATATTATGATCTAGCACTCCCCCACCTAGGACTTAGACCTTATGATCTGATTAGTTGCTGTAAGCATACTTATAATAATAATATATTTGTCTTAATGATCCTATAAACTGATCTAGATCTTCTTAGTTACTATAAAAGATATTAAGAAAGCGCTTGCTAGGTTCTAAAAGAAACTAACTAACCCAGCAACCAAACTACTAGCGCATTATCGCTATATAATCAATCTATTCAAGAAGGAAATAGCTAATAAGTTGCCACTATACTAACCTAATGTTAACCACGCTATTCAGCTTGAAAAAGACAACCATAGAAACAAGAAGCAACCACTATGGGGGCCTATTTACAGCATGTCTAAGGAGGAGCTACTAGTTCTCTGGAAAACCCTGATGGATCTGCTGGATAAAGGCTTCATTAGAGCCAGCAACTCCTCTGCTGCTGCCCCTATACTTTTCGTATAAAAGCTAGGAGGTGGTTTATAGTTCTATATAGACTACTATAAGCTAAATTCTATTACCTACAAAGACTAATACCTAATACCCCTTATTATAGACACTCTCTGTTAGCTTTTAAAGGTAAAATAGTTTACTAAGCTGGATATCTTATCTATATTTTGGAAAATCAGGATGTGCGAAGGGGATAAGTGGAAGACAGCGTTCCGCACTAGATATAGCCTTTTTGAATAGCTGGTTACTCTGTTCGGCCTCACTAGTGCTCCAGCGACCTTCCAGAGGTATATTAACTATATTCTGAGAGAATACCTAAACGACTTTATTTCTACCTATATTGATGATATTTTAATTTTTATAGTTAGGACACTATATAATCACTAATAAAAAGTCCTAAAGGTGCTATAAAAGCTCTAAGAAGCTGGACTATAGCTGGATATTAATAAGTGTAAGTTTGAATAAAAATAAGTTAAGTACTTTAGCTATATTATTAATATAGACTTAGGTATTAGTGTTGATTTAGATAAAATTAAAGCTATTAAGCACTAGGAAGCACTAATAACTGTTTGAGGCGTATAAGGATTCCTTAGATTTGCTAACTACTATTAAGACTTTATTTTAGATTTTTTTATAACAGCTACACTATTAATATACCTCACTAAAAAGGATGTTCCTTACTATTAGACTAATAATTACTAATAAGTATTTAAAAAGCTTAAGATAGTATTAATAATAGCCCCTATCCTAGCGAAGTTTAACCCTGAACGCCTAACTTATATGCAGCCAGACTTATCTGGATACGCTATAGGTGGAGAGTTATTATAACTAAGTGAGACTAATAAGTAGCATCTAGTAGCCTACTATTTGAGACGATATACCCCTGCTAAGTTAAACTACCTCATCTATAATAAAGAACTCCTAGCAGTAGTAGAATATCTAAAGTAATAGTCTGGAATGCTATGGAGCGTTAGGGAATTCACTATACTATTAGATTATAAGAACCTTGAATACTTTATAGAAAAATAATAACTATCTGAGCGATAAGTCAGATAGGCATTAGAGCTATTACGATATAACTTTAGGATTGTTTATAAGCCTAGTAAAGAGGCGAGTAGTTCCAGATGTGTTATCCTGCAGAGACTAGGACCTTCTGAAGGATGCTGATAATAAGAGGCTATAGGCATGCTACTAACAGCTCCTCGAAGTTGCAGAAGATAGATCCGTACAGATTCCAAGAATAATTACCTTAGCACTACACACCACCTTGCTATAACCTTAGACGCAAATATCAAGTGGATAGGTGTCTAGCAGCAATAGAGACTATACTACTAATAAAAACGCAGATATATCAAAGCCACCTAAAAGCCCTTTTATAGATGAAGAACTATATAACCTCTAGGATTAAGCACTCTAGAATAATAATTAGTATTAGCTTATCTATTAGGCAGTTTTATAATCAGATAGGCAGTTTCTAAGCAAATAGGGGCTCCTAATATTAATCTCTAAGTGTTCTATTAATAATAGAAAACAGCTTTATTAGAGGGATTATATCTAGATTCTATATTTTAAGCCCCTATATACCTAAATTATCTAATAATCTCATAATTTAACTGCTACTAGTTATTTAGGATGAGATCCCCTCAAAGCCATTATTAGCTGACAATTCATTTAGCTAGGGATGTCTAATGATATCTGCTAATTTATAAGAAATTGCAATATTTGCAGAAGTAAAGCAGTTTGGAGAGAATGACGATAAGGACTACTTAAACCCCTACTAATTCTAAACTATCAGTAGACTGAAATCTCTGTCGACTTTATTATAGACCTACCTACTGTTAACAGCTATTCATCTATAATAGTAGTCACTAATAGGCTGTTTAAAAGTATAATATTTAAACTAATAAAAGAGATCACTACTAAAGCAGTTACTAAGGTAATATAAGACTATTTCATATAGCATCATAGTTTCCCTAGAGCTAGTATTTCTGATAGAGGTCTGCAGTTTACCTCACTTATATAGCAATAAATTTATATGTTAATGAAGATCTAAAGATGACTTTTAACTGCTTACTACCCTAAAACTAATAGAGCTACAGAACAGATAAACCAAGAGCTTGAAGGCTACTTATAATGCTATACAACCTACTTCTAAGATAATTAGCCAAAATTATTAGCTATTGCAATAATTGCTATAAATAATCAAACTTTATAAGTAATAGGAATAAGTCCCTTTTTTGCTATATATAGTTATTATATCAACCTAATTGAAGTATATAAGCCTCTTTGTACTACCTCCTACTCGCCTA
>JANUHK010000500.1:0-12756 GCA_026319125.1 Colletotrichum noveboracense | reverse complement strand
CCATATTACACTGGGCAACTTATAGTACCTGTGGGGTAGCTAGCGTGAGCCTATAGCTCTAAGTTGAGGTCGAGGTGGGTGTAAGCATTAACAACGTTATAGTTAGGCTTCTGGGCTACCCTCTGGCTCCTGCTGCTGCTTGGGAGTGGATGGATAGGGCGGTTGCTAGGGGGGGGGAGGGCTTCAGAGTCTTCAGCCTCATCCCCATCCATACTGCTGCTCCCAGCTATACTAGTAGTATCTGCAATAATAATTAAGTCCTACGTAGGTGTAAGGGGTTGAGGGCGCTTAGATATAGCGCTTAGCCTAGCCTCAGCTTGCTGTGTGCTGCTTCCTGGGGAGCTAGCCTGGTTTGCTAGAAGGTTGTTAGACGCCTTCTCTCTAACCTTCTGGATCTCTTGCAGTTCTTTCCAGGTTAGAATAGTAAGGTTTCTATTAACTATTAGAGGCCTAGCTGGGCAGTCTGCATGGCTTACTGGGAAGGGCTTATGATAGTTAGCATATTTAGGCTTAACTAAGTAGATCCTAGCCTTATAAGTATCTAAGGGTTTGCTATAGTTCTTGCAGAGGGGTTTCTAGGTGTAGTAGCAGTTTAAGTGAAAGCCTTAGCAGCTAGGGGAGTGTCATTTAGAGATATGCTTCCTTGGGGGGAGCAGATAAGTAGGACCTAACTGTCTAAACAGGCAGAAGCCTTCTTTAACCCCTTAAGGGAGGGTGATAACTAGGCTTTATATAGCTGTAGCTAGATTAAGGCTATCCTAGGTTGGGCGCTAGGAAATAAGTCTTTGCTTTATCTTTAGGAAGACCTCTTCCTCTATTTCAGATTCTATACTAACCTTACTACTATTAAGGCTAGTAAAGTAGAGGGGGTAGAATGGGATGATATACTGATGCTACTTAGTGGGCACCTCAACCTTCTCAGCTGTAAGGCAGCTTTTAATCTTAAGGGCTCTCTAGAGAAGTAAAGCTTAGATCTCCTTATTCTGAGGCTAAAGTGAGAAGCTTATAGCAGTATAGCAGACCTCAACTAGGTTTTATAGCTATAAGTTAAGCTCTTTTATTACCACTATCTTAACTAAGTGAGGGGCTAAGGTTCTAGAGGTAGGGATATATTCTGCAGGGAGCCAAACTAATAGGCGGAGGTCCTAGGTCTACTTAGGCTGGCGTGTGCAGCTAGTGGCCCGCCAGCCTGCTGCTGGGTTCAACCTGGGGCCGGAGCCGGAGCCAGGGCCGGAGCCGGGGCTAGGGCCGGGGCCGCTAGCAGTAGAGTTACTAGCTGCCTAGGCATACGTTTTTCCAGTGCTAAGGCCAGGGGTAGGTCCAGAGATTTCTGCGGTTGCAAACTAGGTAAAGGTATTAATAAGGTCCTAGGCTGTAGCCTTCAGTTATGCTGGGGCCGTCCTAATAAGGGCATCTAGTCCTCTGGCGAGGAGGTCCAAGGCCTCATCTCAGAGGGCTCAACCCTCTCAAGCCTGCTGGAGGGCGGCAGTGGCCGATCGTGGCCCCCTTCCCAAGGGCCAGATAGGGGGGGGCGTGAGGCCCCTCAGTCGTAGAGGTAGGGAGGTAGGGGGGGGAGGGGTCTAGGGGAGACTATACATAGAGGATGAGAGGCCCCTAGGGGCCCGCAAGGGGCCCGCGGCTAGCTGTGAGGCCATCGCAGGCGAGAATTCCAGTTGTTAGGGGGTGGATTTAGTAGTGTTAGTGTTCAGGTTGCAGACCCAGCACGGCACTAACAGTGGGTGCCGGCGGGGTTGTATGTAGGAGGGAAGTCCAAAGTTAACATGAGTGGCGCTGGAAGAAGTTATTCGTTCTGCCGCCAACGGTCTGAGGGAAGGTCTATGTCAGCCTTGAAATTAGATGACGCAGCTTGATTACGAGCTGCACGTAGGTATAAGATTCAGTCATTGGACAAATCCTCTCTACGTCTTTCTCACATGTTCGTTCCCGAGTTTCGGTTTGGGTAATTATTGGAATAATTCAGGAGCGCCGTGGTCTCACAGTAACCTGAACCTATTCTCAACTGGAAGATGTTGTTGAACACGATGAAATAGAAGCCTGATGATGAAAGCGACGTCAAGAAAATTCAATTAACCTTGTGTCAAGGTGTGCGAGTAAACCATGGTCTTGACGCCCCAGCGCTGTAAGCCTGGAATGCGGCTAGGGGGATGTCTTGTCGCTTATTTGTTCCCGCCTCCTTCGGCTGATATACGCTATTCATCATCCAATGAAAATGTCGGCGGCCACCTGAAGCGCCATTTCTGAGCAGACGGGAATTCAGGCATTCAAGCTCAATACACATCGATTGGTGATTCAGGTCTCCAGTGCTAGATTGCCCGTCCAGTTCATGTTTAGTCTTTCCGAAGCAGACCCGACGCTGTTGACCGCTGTCCATGACCAAGTAATTTTCATCTGGATGCAAAGGGCCCAATGAGTAGCTCTGAGTAATGATCGAAGCCATGACACGTTTTGAAGGGTGCGGCAACTTGTAATGTCGTCACTCTCGCCAACAACCTTAACGAGGACGCTGCCTATTGTCATCGCCCTTTTGCCGTGGCGAACTATGGTAATAGTTTTGACATTACACACTTTCTTGATTAAGATAATCAGGTAAATGATGACTTTCGTTGTCGAGTTTCCCGTCGATCAAGATAAATCCACGGGTTCTCCAGAGGACAAAATCTCGAACGATGGCCACTAGTCTGGACTATGTCGGCCAGCAATGAGTATTTACTAGAGCAACGTGTCAGTAATTTTCATGTTTCTGCCTTCCATATCATGTTCTTGATTGTCTCCCTTAGTCTGCTTTCAAGGTCGCTCAACCAGCCCCGATTTTCAATGGGCGACATTGAAAAAAGTCGTTCACCCTGGCTGCGCGCTGACAATCGCATTGCAAGAGACTACGCTGTAATCGAGGCCCATTTATGTAGTATACAGGCCGAAAAGTTCAAAAGGGCTTGGACTGTCGGACTCATCCTGATTCAGACTTTCATCCCCCCAGGACAGCCGAGGATGGCCCAATGACGACAGCCGAAATGGAACCAATTCTCAACGTCTCATCACCCTTTCTCACTTAAATCTCACAAAGTGACATGAATGATACTTGAACGGCAGCTAGGAAAGATATTGAGTTTCTCTAAGTTGAAAACCGAGCCAATTCCATGTCTCTGTTGGCCACTTTCTAGAACGTCGTTAAATAAGCGATTACATTCAAGTACAACAAGAAATCAACACAAAATCGTCAAAGCCAGTTAAATTAAGGCCGCAAATATCAATCTTGACGCAAAGGACCGCGAGCTTCCAAGTTCCATGGCCGCAAAGCGGAGTCAATGTCCGTAAATGGTAGAATTCTCAATCCGCCCGAAGTGGTTACTCAAATCAATGGGTCGCTTCATTGAGCACGCGAGGCGGTAGTGCTCTTCGATCATGGGTCACCAACGGAGTTTCTGCAGCGGTTCTTTAACTTGCCGCCGCCAGGACAATAACGAACGGAACATGACAAACAATCTTCTGCGTATGCTTCTTGACGAACAATAGTCTACGCTTAATGGCTGCAAAAGTCATTCACTGCTTCCGGAACTTTTGCCCATCCGGTGGGTATGCTTGTAAATGATGGGCTCTTGGGTCTAAGCTGGCCTGATGAGCACATATAAACTGTGATGCGTCTGTGCAAAATATTGCGAAAAGTACACAACTGACCCGGATGCGCTGCGCAAAGATTGGCGTCCTCAATTACGCCCCCTTGACCGAAGTATCGGCAGTCGAAGGCCCGACATATTGGAATTGATTCAGCTCTTGAATGAATAACTGTAGTGCACTCCGTCATATTTGAAGAAGGCGACGAAAACATGATAGATGCACGAAGGGCTGTCGAACTTTGAGAGAGGGGGAAAGATCTAGCCGAGAGGCATCTGTTGCCTGATGCAGCATCGCGAAGGCTCTTGCGAACGTGTCCCATATAAAGTTTGATTCAACTCATAACATGGCGCCATATCAGATCTGCAGCTGTCTCGCGCGGGTTTTAAAACGCCTTCATCACGTTTGGGAATGTTCGCGTGGTCAATTTTTATTCGCTATAACTGATGCTTCCAAGAACCTAAGAAATCGTGCTTGACCATCGTCAAGCCGCTGGGCTCCATGCTTGCTCCAGAATGAGGTACCCCTGTCGCAAAACCGTCAATAGGTAGTATGAGAGTATCGTGAAACAACATGGGATTTTCCAGCCCTGTCAAGTTTCTCCATGTGAAGCTGGTTTCCGTCACATCGCTCAAAAACTCGTAAATCTCCTCCGTCCAACCTGCTGGACCGGACACCCTCAGTATGTCCTCATTGGTGAAGCCCGCTTGAATATCCTGTTCGGCAACACCATCTGTCGGGAAGCCCTCTGTCCTCCAGCGAACTTCGCCCAATATCCGCCTGAGCATTCTCAGAAACACTGGGTGACCTTTAGCGCCAGCAATTGTCCACTGGCCAAACTGCACAGGATATGTCGTTCCCTCGACGGGCGGCTGGGAATCTGCCTCGATGCCCACGATAAGTTGCGTCTGGTTGCGAAATTCCTGCGGAACCCAGTCACGCAGAGGGCGCAGAGGGTATGTGTCGGAATCGCTGTAAACCCCGCCTTCCAGAGCGAGGAGAGCATAGCGAACAAAATCGGCTTGCATGACCGGCTGAGCGATTGCGGTATAGAGCTGTGTGGTTTTGAAAGTTCCTGGGCTTAAATCGCCTTGAATGTTCCTGCGGCCCCGGCGCCGCTGCACCGAACTTGCCCGCTGGGAGGAAAGGTGATTGACCTTGTCCTTTTGAGAAAGAAAAAGACTTTCGAGGCGGGTGACAGCAGCCAAAGCGCCTGCCGCATTGACGATTGTGTACGCAAAAGACGGATGTAGAGACAGCCAGTTGATTGCGTAGGGGGGAGGTTGGATTGGATCTTGAGAATCGATGCTGTCGGGAAGTATTGATACCTGCCAGATCTTGGGCGGAATGTACGGCAAAAGTGTCTTTGGATCTGTGACTTGCTCTGCGGGTTCCAATCCACTTGATGATTTCAAACGATAGAAACTAGTGGGTGTGAGAGTCCACAGGGCGCTGGCTGTTAGCGAGTGAAAAATCAGGGCGAGGAGAAGAAGAATAACGAGTGCAAATGGCAGCGACCTGGACCATGAGACGGCCATCGTGGTCTGTCAAAGCCAAAAACGTTCATTCGATCTCTTGGAACGGTCGATGCATAATTGGGAACCACACGCTTTGCGACTCAGCGTCGTTCATCCTATTATATACGGTGTCCTTTTGCCTAAGGGTGGCCAAGACTCTACGTTGGGACCGGACTGTTTAGGATAACGATGACAACAAGTAAAGTTTTCAGTTGCAGCAGACGGCAGGCATGACAGTTCACTGACTAGTCACGTTGATGGCCTATGCGACACTTGGATACTACTTGATTACGGAGTACCCCTTCACATTCAAACGGTTTCATCCTCAGTACTTGAGTCAGTGATAATTTTAAAATGGCAGAGAGGAACACTACTCCAACCTGAGATAGAAGAGAATGGCAATCGAGAGGGACAGAAAGTAAAGGAGGAAATTCAGTAGATACTGTCTTTCCCGAGTCGGATCATAAGGAGACTGCGTGTGTAATATAGCCGCGCGGGAGGCGCGGATAACACGGGAAAATAAAGTTTGAATGTTGACGATCAAAACTAGATGAAACCAACCACATATAGAACTGCCCCCGGTCATATTTGGGAGGCAACGTCAAATGCGAAAGCCAAAAATCGTCCAGGGCGCGAAAGAGGGAGTTCGAGTGACCGAAACTACTGTTGACCATGACCAAGCAAGATTGGGACGTTCAAAAGCGCACACAATTTTAGGGTGCTCCGGGCGTGCTAGCGGCTGCGAAGCAAAATGTACTGTTTCGTATAGTGGGAGACGACTTTGAAATTCTTTTCATGGCGTTTTGGAGTGGTATGTAACGGCAGTAACTTAAATGTTTATAGGCGAAAAGTCAAAAGAGATGGGGTTTTCGTTGAAAACTGTCAAATCATCTCGGGGAGATTCTTCAGTCCCATCCACATCAAAAGGGTTAGAGGAGATAATTCCATCTTTTAACATCCGGAAAATCTTTTACTTTGCTTGTCATTTGTTGCGGCAACGGAATCCGCGGGACGTTCCGTCCCCCGGCCCGACTTGCTGACACCATCACTTTGGGATTTTCAATGCTCTTTCGCCGGACGCACTATCGGTCTATCATGGGGGCCTTCGATGGAAGAAAAGCACGCATCCCAGTGAACAAAGCGTTGAACGGGACTTTGGATTGTGCATGTCCCATTATTACCCGCGGGCTTAATGCTGGCAGGTACTGATCTCTGGGAATTGAGAAGTCATCCAGTAACAATCGGCGGCTACGCCAGCTGGATAGGTACTTTGGACGCGAGGAGTAGACACCTTCCAGTCGTGAAATGATGTAGTCATCGTCGCCGTCGATCTGATGTTTGAGTCAAAGTACCCTAGGCGGAGGGACTGGGCGGGACGTGGCTTGGTTTCCTGTATGAAGCTACTCCGGGCATGAACAAGTAACAAAGGTACATGGCATGTTCCTCTTGAGAGTCCGTTTTAGCCTCTTCCCATTGTTTGGCACGCCTAAATTTGCCGATTTGGCTTGTAATGTTCACTCCCACATCTACGTTTTGCCTGAGAACCAACCTTGCCTTTCTTAGTATCTGCCCGAAGACCTTGCAGCTCACTGAATAAGGGCAAAGCCTGCATGCAATCGTTGCTCATCTTGGTACATGCCTAGCAAACATGAATCCAAGCGCGGACGAGTTCTTCAGGTTGACAAAGGACTCTAGGGACGTGGCATTTGACGGCGCGACCAACGGCAATCTTATTGACCTTTGTCTCAGCGTTTGCACTCATAAAAATCTCTTCGGCCGTTTTGAAGCGACTTTTGCAGTTTCTATAATTGTCTCAGCGCAGCAAAACAATCAGCAGTGCGTCGCATGGAATGATTAATATGCAGGAAGATCATATTGTAGGAGTAGGAGCCCTGGAAGGAATTGATGAGATCAAGCCGTATTGAACAACCGGACTGAACTACGTCAACGCCACCCTTTATGTGCAGTCTTGTGGAAGCGAATCGTCACATACGACCATACCCATTGGAAAACTCGGGATCCCGTCCGCTCTCCCATAGATAAGCCAATGAGGGCTGGAGTAGTAGTCGGGTCGGTGACGACCGGCGAATGCCCGGTGTTGTATGTTTTTTTTTGATTGCTTTTGCTAATGAGTTGGTTGTCTTTGGGCTGCTGAAGAGGAACCCGGGGATAGGAGGCTCATAAGAAGCAAAAGGCAGCCATTTTGGGTATGTTCACAAATGGCTCATGACCCTTTTTCTTTGTGACGTGGTGCGGTGCATAGAGATTTGCAGTGACGTCGAACGGCTGCACCACCCTGCACCTCGCTTGCTGCTGTTTTTCGGTCGGCATTTCATCTACCGGTCGGAGCATTGTGTCAAGTGCGAAGACGCGACAAAGATTGCAGAGGATGGACAATGTTTGGGTGGTTGGGCGTGGGAAGAAGACTCGGTAGACCGTTCAGCAGCAAGCTTCAGCCCATCATCACACGACTCCTCCCCCACCCATAAATGCTTTCGCCATGGAAGTTCTGGGCTTACAGTGGGACCGATGCCTGCGTTGAGCCGATATTCCCAATTACGGACAAGGAACAGCACTTTCTGGTCATCATTTTTGAAGAACACTTTTGCGTACAGATTGCTCCCAAAATCCGGCAATGTCTGGGTGAAATGGTATTAGGAGGGAACTTGAATGCTTGGTCAACAGAAACCCCAAGTAAAACCAGCTGCTTGGACAAGTAGGCGAACGGAGTTAAAATGCGACAGGTGGGCATCACGGACGTGGATGCAGTGAGGCGGCAGGATCAACAAGCTGATGTCGCCGGCTTGAGGTTTTCCCCCATTTCGAGTTGAAGGTGCGGCCCATCTCCTTCGAGCGGCAAACAATGATACAGCAGAAACCATGATCTAGAAAACAGCTTAGGCGAACTATCAAGTACTATTTGAGCAACATACTGGCCTTGTAAACCATGAAGAACCCCGCTGACCAAACGCAGTGAATAGGTGCATGCTGGCCCCAAACTTCTTTATTCACGAAAGCCGGGAACGCATTAGTATATTTTCTTCCGGAGATTCTGAACAAGACGCTGGATCGAAGACGAACAAGGAAGCTCTGGTTGGCACAATAAGAGTCACGCCCGGACAGATCACAAGACCATTAGTAGCTCTCTGCAACCGATTTTCAGCTTGAATATTTGAAGCCGGCAGAGCATGAGCGTTGCGCAACGCAGCCGGTAGTTCGAGAAGACAAAACCGGCTGAAACCAGCTTGCCTCATTGTTGGAACGGATCAAGAGTCTATTTCACAATCACTAGGCCTTAATGGTTTATTTTCTTAGTCTCAACTGGGTGTAAGGCTGCATATCTTTGACCAGCTGCGATGAAATGAACGTCGCCCAGCCTGAAGTCCGTCCAAGTCTCCGGAGTCCCAAGATGGCACGGAAAAACAGATACTGGCTTTAGCTAGTCGCCGTGACAGCTATTATACTGCCAGCTGTGATGGTTGGTTGGTAAGATGACTTCACGAATAATCTGGTCGCACAACCCGCTACCCTTGTCGTCCCTTTTTATGAACGTGTTAAGAAGCATTCATCGGCATTTCAACCACGGTGTGGGAAGACTCGTTGCTTGCCCCGCACAGAACCGCAATGTTGACTGGCATCACATCAGTACTTTGCGGCTGCGATGGCTAAGGTACTCTCCCAGGTATTTACTGACAGAGCTCGAGAAACATATAGAACGATCGAAGCTGAGCTATCCTTCTGTACATACTGCTATGTCTGCAGACTGGGTTAAGAGCGTGCGAGTCTTAGGCCGCCCAAACACCCTCATCGAAGTCACCAAGAAACATATTCCTATGTGCAAAAGGAACTGAATGAATGAAAAGCAATGGACACATGGAGACCGCTGAGGGTGGCGAGAGAAAGTACGGCAGACGAGGTCTTTGACTCACTGCTCGACATCACATTTTGAGGCGTCAAATACATTGCATATAAGTAAAGTTTGGAATCGTTGATTACCTGCTTCGCGGGGCTTCGGGCAATCCATTCAACATTCTGTCTTGTTCCACTAGAGCTACATCCGGAAGTAGCCTGGCCAAATGATTCTGGGGAACTGAACGTCTCACAGGCCTTACAAAGATATACACAAATCTCACAGCTCGACTTTGAGTATGGGTTGCGGAATCTTCTCGTCTTGCGCCCCGATGAGGACCACACCGACTACAGCACAGGCAGTGCTTCAGAGACCCTTAACAATACGTAAGAAGTTGGAAGACGCAGAATCTTGTAGGCCTCATCATGTTACACGTCACAGATCCATGTATCAATTCAAAAACCTCCACGCATACCGTTCTGAGCTGGCAAGAGACATAAGCAGAAAAGCTACAAACTCAATGGATTTCAGAGCCGGAGACTCATATTTGGTGATCGCAATAACGTCCGAATGACACAGACGTGTCTTGAGCAAACTCTTCTCATTCATGCCGGCCACGAAAACAGATCGGAGTTCCCGCCAAGAAGAGCGGGGAGTTTCGGAACTGGACGCATTATTCAATAGACGCGCAACATTTCAAAAAAAAAAAAAAAAAAAAAAGAGTTGCAGCAAAATCGAACCCGGGACGAATTTCTTGTCAGATATCCAGTACCATCGCGACTTTTGGGAAGCTTCCAGCACACGGCCAAAAGTGATACTTGAATGACGAATATCCGCATCTTTCATCAACTAGCATGAATGCCTCCCGTCATGAAATCTCTCTGTGATGTGATGAAAGCTCCCAAGAGTTGACAGGATGTACAGAAATCCGCAGCCCAATTTGGAATACATGGTGCACTTCAGTCGCCCAGCATATACACACGCTCCACGGCCACTCTTGCCTGTTTTATTCGATGGAGTACCTCAGAAACCATGAGACCCGATCCATCAGCATTCAAGACATTTGTCAAAACAATAAAACACGCAGTGTAAGGCGGATGCACCAGGAACCACGCACCAGAAACCGCGCCCAGCAGAGAGATTGGGCCAAGGTGCCGCAGGGTTGTGTGGCAGCATGGCCATATTCTTTGTCCCAGCAGGGCCACTCTCGGCTGGAGGAACTGCTACCCAAGGGGCATACGCAAGAGTGAATGAAATGGGTTGAAGGCTGATATTCCAAACAAGCTGAGCTGCGACAACTACTGGCGAACGTTGTGTATGCTGCGCGAGTACCTCAAGCCTTGCCGGTGCTTTGCAGTTGACCAGCCGGCCCGCACTGCTCGGATGCCCTGAGTCCGAGCTGCAGTCCAGTCTCTCCGCCCTTAACAGATGAAACAGTAAATGGGCGCCATGCACAGAGTGGAGGCATATTGTCAAAGGCCATATGGCTTCAGGAAGGGCCCGTTTGCGTTTCGACGCTGAGGCTGATTTAGCTCCGAAGGAAAATTGGCTCCAGCTGGGTCAACAAATCTGCCAGAAGAGACGCAAAAGGTTGTCTCTCTTGACGGATACTGGGATGTTCGCTGGCGGAGATACACGCTGTCTCTGTTCATCAGACTGACCTTCGCGTGGTGGGCGGGTCAAGCTTTGTCGCAACCTGTCGGAATGAGAAATCGCCGATCACCTGTGTGCTGAGACTACACAGGTCGAATCACCGATAGCAGAACGCTCCCCGAAACTAGCTAAACGAAGCCTTGTCGGCAGGGGTTCAGCGAATTCTCCCTTTGACAAGTTGCGACAGTGTTTTCAGCGATAATTGCGCATGGATGATAGCTCATAAACCAAGGACCGTTGATCCGGAAGGAAGGGTGAAGGTGTGTATCCGGTTCGTCTGCAGGCATGCTGAGACAAATCTGTCTGGTGTTGCGCGTTTATCTTTGCCATGGTGGCGAGACCAGAACCTCGCACTGGGTTGGTTCAATTCTTGTTGCAATTTCCACAGCCGTTGGCACTAATGCTGAAGCATTGCGGTTCTGATTGCACGTTTGCCATCATTGGCCTGGGCTGCAAATGGAACAGGCTCGCATAGATTGACCTAAAGCCATCCAGAGGTCTTGGGTTGGTCATAATCTCTAAGATTACGGGTTTCTGGCCTGCGCAGATCCGTTTCTCAATCTCGCTGTTCAGTGACTGTCAGAAAGCCGCGCCCAGGTCATTCCAGCGGGAACTCGTACCAATCAACCCAGTGCTCACATTCGTTTATGAGCTTGGACCTTGGTTTCACTGAAGTGACTCAAGGCTGCCTGAGACGTTGCTTGCGTTTGTCAAGAAAAAGCTCGAAAAGGGATTCAGCCACTCTCTGTGGACTCACGCAAGCGGCTCCACCTTTCATCTGAGCCCGCGAATATCATGCCCAGGGCTTCTACCCAGCGTGTCTATTTTTCACCTGCCGTGTCTGCCGTCTGATTTTGAGACTGAATTGGCAGGTTTGAAACCCCGTCTTTCCTTGCCCAAGCAATCCCACAACTATCCTTCTCTAACGCTGGCTTTTCCTTAGTCGCTGCAAAGCTGGCCGGTAAGCATCGCTTCTATCCTTTGTGGGACAGCAATGCTGAAGCTCAACCTACCGGCGCACTTAGTGGAGGCCAAGAGAGAGGACTGAGAAGCGCGTTTAAAATCAGGTAGCTGGTTTTCATCCTCAGGCGACGAGATATCTTATTTGCCATGTCTAACCCGGGGAGCAATCTACACGCTTCCCCAAAGAGAATTAATCTAAGCTTTCTATCTCTGCCAGGCCAAGGCACTGGAGATCTCGTCATGTTTTAGCTATGCACTCTGATGTAGAAGCTCAGGAGATTCGGTTTCCACAACATCACTCTATATCCTCTGATAAGTTAATATCTCCGACCGAAACGGAATCACCAAGGGATTCGGGAGGTGTGACAGCGTGGACAATCAGCTAGACTCTCAGACGAAATAGGTGAAGAGGAAAATAGATTTTTAAGCTTTTACGGTAACGTCCGTCACCCACTTTTGGGCACCCCCCACATTTGGGCACCCCATTTTTGATGCCCTCACATTAATCTATATCAACTTCAACCACCTTTTTTATGTATTATGATGCCACGACGATGTAACTTTCGCTGTCACTAGGGTTTTCAGACTCGCTAGATTCGTCTGTGCTACTTTCAAGTTCGCCCGCCTCGATTTGAGCCCTCCGAATAGCCTCAATATCGGCAGACTTCGAATTTGGACTCATTTTGACCTTCTTCCGTTTCCTGGCCCTGCTGGCATCAACCTCTGCCTGTAATGCCTCAATCTTTCGCTGGGCTACTGCCAATTGGTAGTCCTTCTCATCAAAGCCTTTCTGGACCTTCCGAAAAAGCAGGCGCTGCGTATGCTCATCCTTATCCAGCTTGCTGAATAGGCTGAACTGATCTTGAAGCTCATCCCTCTTCTTAGGGGTTGACCAAGGGACTGCCGATATATCTGCCGCCCATTTTTCGCTTGCCTTGCCATCAGAGGGCCCTTTGCAGACCTGACCAGCTGGTTTGGCAGGGGTTGACGTGTTCTCAAGTGTTACGGTCAGCTATCCGACAGTAGGGTCTGCTAACAGAAGTTGGGGATTGACACGTTATAACAGTACACTGGGGTCGTGGTCTGGGTCGTAGGTCGTAGGCTGTAGTAGATCAAGTCTTCAGAGGCTAAGGTGATCAG